>JAVTVY010005890.1:0-42190 GCA_036873755.1 Hanleya hanleyi
TTGCCGCATAGAAACATCAACAGAAGTTGAAATAAAATGAAAATAACGATATATTAATTATGCGCAACACAAATATTAGGCAATTTGAAATCATACTGAATATGAGCATATTTCATTGACTAGAATATGACCATTCATAGCCTAGTTACAGGATTTGGAATTATATTGTCGTTTTTTATCATTTATCGTTTTTCGATAATTTCCGCATTTCCAAACAAGACAAAAATTAGCAGGGAATTTGGTATAAGTACAGCGAATGTGGAAACTAAAGGCTCATGAGGAACCGGTTGCACAATGCTTGTATCATCAAACGTACCGTTCTCAAATTATGAAAGAACAATGGCACCTACTGTGGGAACCACCAGTGTGGATTGTACTGTTGCGTGCACCGTTCCTCGTTTTCATTAACGAGATCATTTATTATAGCATGATACGCTTACTTGATCTCAAACTTTTTAGGTTTTAAGTTAGTATAACGTAATTTGAATAAAATGAACTGTTGATATTCGTAAGCGGTAATTACTGGGTTCAATCCCTGGCCGGGTCATACCAAAGACAAATGGAAAATGGAACTTGTTGCTTCCTCGCTCACGCTCAGTATTGAGAGGATAGAACAAGGACTGGTTCGCTCGGTGTCAGTATAACGTGACTGAGTGGGGTGTCATGTCTGCCTGCGGCATGATATTTCGGTGGGACAGCAGTATAAAATGTCAACATTAGATCTGCTCTGTTACAAGTAGGTATACCCCCGCCCCTTCCACTCCCCTCCCTTCCCTTCCCCGTCGTGATATAGCTGAACAAATGTTGAAAGCGACGTTAAAGGAGTACTTACCTTATTTTTGAGTGTGACTATATTTATCAACAGTCGTATTCCAAACCTTATTATATAAAACTTATGATGATAGAGTGCGAAATAAAAGAAATATTGAATATTTTGTTGCTCGCCACTGCGTGCACTGGGCGCCGCCATTGCACCACTGCGTGACGTTTTTAGATGAGCGGAAGTGAGTGTATACTCATCTAAAAACGTCACGACGTCATGGAGATTTTAGGTTGATAGTGTTGGTCATGCCGATAATTCGCACGAGAAGGAACCCAGTAAATCCACTGACGTTCTAGTTGATTTTATTAGCTCAAGTGTAATCATGAAAATGTTCACAAACTCAGAAGCATCGTCGTTCAACTCAAATCACTGTACAATTGCAGAGGCCACTCTTTTAGTTTAACGCTCAGCTTCAAATTTTGTCCAAATTGAATCGGGCAAGTCTCAGTTGAAAAACTTGAGGAAGAAATTCTTCAGTTGGCGGAGATAACCTAAACCACTTTCCTTTTAGGAATTACCCCGGTGGAATTTTCCGCGCCAGTTTTTTCCTCGAATTAAAACTCGGACCCAGAGTAATTCAAATGTCCGAAGTTGGAACGGGGAACGTCCCTGGATCAAGCGTTAGGCGTGACGTTGTCCTGAATGCTGACGTCATCAGTCACGTCATCCCACAGGCAACATGGCGGCGCCCACGTCGATCTCAAAGCGGAAAGATGGCTTCACAAATTGTAATAAAAATAATAGGTTATCGCCCTCAACGATAGTAAAATAGTTGGTTATATTTCTTTAAGAGTCTAACCTTTGTAATAGGAACCTATATAAAATAAAGTAAGTATTCCTTTAAACCCTATTCACTCACTCGTCACCGTATATAATAGGGTTAACACCGATGCCCATCAAGAACCCATCGGGCCAGAAGTGCTCTTCAATACACACGTATTGAAGATCAATTAGCGATTAGCACGCAGGGGTAAAACGGCTTCGACTGATTCCTCAGTTACTAGTAACAGCTTCGAGGCAGCGCAAAAATGAAAAAAGGCCAATGTAGTGTTCCTCATGAGCCATTAGTTTCCACATTCGCTGTACTTATACCAAATTCCCTGCTAATTTTTGTCTTGTTTGGAAATGCGGAAATTATCGAAAAACGATAAATGATACAAAACGACAATATAATTCCAAATCCTATAACTAGGCTATGAATGGTCATATTCTAGTCAATGAAATATGCTCATATTCAGTATGATTTCAAATTGCCTAATATTTGTGTTGCGCATAATTAATATATCGTTATTTTCATTTTATTTCAACTTCTGTTGATGTTTCTATGCGGCAAATAGTAACCAGCGACTTGGCCGACGGAATCGCAGATTGAACATCAAAGGGGCAGGCCGTGATATTGGCTGCAGGCTAGGATACCTTATGGTGATTTATAAGTAGATGTATTTATATCTAATTGATGTGATAACTCTGAAGTACGATTGTAAATGATAACAGTAATTGTTGAAAATTGGAATAGGCCTTTACTAAATCACTATGGCAGTGAACTGATATATGTTCAGGTACGTGATCTTATTGTTTGATTCGACACATCTGTGACATGCGAGTGGCTTTCACCGCTGTCATAGTTTCGCTTCAGAACCCAGTTGCAGTTTTGATTAACCAGTATTACTCGCGCGCACATCGATTGCGCAGCTTCCTTTGGGCATATCCGGTTTACATGTACACCATATTTTAGTTCGTGTACTTTATATTTACGTTAAATTTAACGTCTTAACTTCCTATCGTTATTTATGTTCAAAAAATATTTATAAAAATTTAAAAAAAATAACTTTATATATAGGCCCTATTTATATCGTTTTATATATATTTACAAAGGTTTTAACTATATATTTGTGTTTG
The DNA here is from genome assembly GCA_036873755.1 of Hanleya hanleyi. Lineage (NCBI taxonomy): Eukaryota > Metazoa > Mollusca > Polyplacophora > Lepidopleurida > Hanleyidae > Hanleya > Hanleya hanleyi. The sequence goes on from JAVTVY010005890.1 coordinate 2,723, forward strand.
ACAATATTGTCACAAACGGCGACTTTATATTTTGGTTTTAACTCTATATATTTGTCGTTGACAATATTGTCACAAACGGCGACTTTATATTTTGGTTTTAACTCTATATATTTGTCGTTGACAATATTGTCACAAACGGCGCCTCATAATTTGGGCCAGTAAACAATGAAGCAAATAACCATACACGCATTTACCAGTATAGCTCGAGACCAGAAGGTTGTAAAGTGGGAACAATTAATACGACTGTAGAACTAAGCAAGTTTGCCAGTAAGTATGACTTTAGCATATAGCTTATTATAAACTCTTGTGCACTGTTTTCCAGTATGGTTCGGTGTTGGACTTTGGCCAATAAGTCTAGCTTAATTACCACAATAGGCCGCCAATTATTTAAATCTGAGTATCGAATACCGGGTAATCACTCGAGATAATCAGTCTGAACAGGTCTACGATTTCGTCATGGGCAATCGGTCTGTCGTCAAGGATTTTCGTCCAATCAAATCACGAAGCTAATGATCTCCAGTTGCAGGACTGCTATGTTCACCAAATTTAGTCAAACGATCGTCTGCTTTTCGAGACCAACAGACCAACTTACGTTTTGATCCCATAATTAGTCATGCCTCCCAAGAAGACCGTTCCAGCCAAAACGGCCGGTAAAGGTCCATCAAAAGCATCAACGACAAAGGGACCGGCTAAAGGAGCTACAGCCAACGTGAAGAATACTGCTAGTTCTTCCAAGACTACAGGTACCGGTACAGGGTATTTATAAATTATTTTAAAAAAGTGTTTCCCTTTTTGCCCTTCCAACAGGCATATAGGCCTATACGAGGAGGGTCACTAATTATTAAATGATTTTTTGACCATATAATGGTTAGTAATCCATACATTAATGCATCAGTGGTCCTAAAATAAAAACGGTCGCAAAGAAAGTTCTGATTTCGATTCCCACCGATGCTTTCGAAAAAAAGTCAAGGCCACCCACCCGAGCCGAGAAGCGAATTCCTAAGTCCGCCCTGCACCATTGTTAGCCATGACATAGGCAGACACTAACATATAAAAGTCAATGTAGTTAGTGTGTAGATATATAGTATATGGTTTAACCCTATCTGGCCTGGGCTTTTTGGGACCTGTCCAGGCCTGGGGGGGGGGGGGGCGAAATGGTCCCCCCCTAATTATTTTTCTTACCCCTTGAGCTAGGAGGCTGAAACTTATCACACTATACCCTTGGGTCAAGCTCTACCAGAAAATGTAAAAAAAAATCCAAGATGGCCGCTTTGATGACGTCATAGTGACGTCATTTTCAAAAACGGCATTTTTGGTCGATTTTCCGGTTAGATTTTCCGATTTTTTTTATTTTTGCAATTTCTCCGTAAAAACTGCATGATAAATTAGTAAATATTAATGTGATATCAAATAAAATAGTTTTTGCCCACTTTTCACAGCGGAAAAGCAGAAATTTTGAAGAAATATGACCAAAATATCACTTTTCTGCTACCCCATGTGGCCGCCATCTTGGATTTACCCATGATCCTCTGCTCGGGGGGTCATGCTAATAGGCTCAAAATGACCCCAATATGACAAACTATAAAGTCACGGAGTTTCAGCTCTCCATTTTTTGTCGTTCCGGATATAGCGCAGAAAGTTTGGTAGGGGGGGGCCATAATGCCCCCCCCCCTTTCAGATAGGGTTAATATAAAAAAGCAGGAAATATTACATGTATTTTATATTACTTGTGGAGAGAGGTTATTCCCTAACTGTTGGACGGTCAATCCCTATGGTCCAACTCCCCTGGAAGCCGCACCTGCATGGAACGGGGTTGAACCGGGAACAGGAAAAAGTTAGCAACAATAGTCGTCCTCAATGTTATTGGAAAAGAGGAGTATGGATCCATATTCGTCATTTTACATAACACACATAACTACCTAGCATATAGTTTGATATATCCGCTGACGGTATTCCATGAACTTTCTTAACGGGAATACCGGTAATGATACAACTTTACTGTACCTTCAGTCTATAATCCATAACCTTATTCATTTGACCAACCATTTGCTGTGAAATATCACAAATTAACCCATGAAAGTAAATAAACCAGTAACCCTATGAATCTCGAAAACTAAATGTATATGCCTACAAGTTATAGACAAAGATTTCTCAAAATTAACGGTGACAACATCGTCTGTAAATGTACTTCTCTTACATCTTGGCAAAAATTCCATCTCAATCTTACAATATCCTTAAAACTGTATCTTAGCTGTATATTACAGCTAACCTTGCATATTTGCGATGTACACCTACAACTGTAATGAAATAATTCAGAACCTTTGCTTTAGGATTCTGCATTAATTCATCTATTGATTCACCTATGATTATATTTAGATTCTATATGGTCAAAGTTTCAACAACCCGCTTTCTTATCAGAAGTACGAAAAACTTCCCAAAATATGTATGTTTGTGAACAATTTTACAAAGCGTGCTGCTTCGCCATACAAATGCAGCATTTTGGAGAATTTCTATTCTTAATTTTAGGTAAATTCAGTTTACGTGAGTAAATATTGTGTAATATTTTTAACTCTATACATATAAATGAGTAAATAGGGACTGGGAAATCAAATATAGGACGATTCATACATCTAGTCAATAAATAGAAAGAGATCTCAACGGTCAAACCTTCCCCAAACATCCCCCTCCAACTCCATATTTAATTTTCGTATTTACTTCTGTATCATGGAGCGATTTTCTGTAAGCGAGTCACAAACTTGTCAGAAGGCATTTTCATTCACTGGTGGAGACTAGAAGTAAATTAGTACCATGTAAATTTCAAGAAATAATGTCAAAACTAAAGACTGGATTTTACTCGCAACCATAAACATGATAAACTGGTTTTACGTGTAGCATCACAGGGCTGTTCAACAATTCACCTAAAGGTTGATCAACATTGAACCTAAAAACTGTTCAATGCAGGCTAACCAGATTTTGAGCGAACTTTTCCCCAGACCAGTCGACTCGAAAACCGACGCCCATGATGAAGGATAAGGCAGTTAACGAACCCTTAAATTATTTTATAGGAGATTTTTATTGGTGTGTTGTTGTAGCTTGGATGACTCATTTCCCTGGAGCTTATCGGTGAACATTTATTCAACACAATGCTATTAATGAACTGAGGCTTTCTGAAGCTTCTGATGAGGCTGTATGCCTAGTATATAGATAGTTTATAACTCGTAAACGGATATGCTTCTCTCCGTCCGAATGCCTCTTCACTGTCCCGTGTACATTATCAGTTTAAAAACTTTTCCCTCTTTTTCTCTAGATACCGGGGGAGCAGTTGACATGACTGGTGTAAGTGTGACAGTCCGACAGATAGATAGTGTCCTTCTGAAAGACGCGGACAACAAAATACAAGAGTCTGGCAAGTGAGTACCATCCGCGTATCCTTAACACCTCTCACTTCACCGATGACTGATTCAAGTTTAACTAGCTGACTGGTTATATGGAAATATTCTGAACTTTTTATTCCGCTTTAGACATTAGTTCAGTAATCTGTTGTTTAACCAGCATCTTTATGATTGAATATATTAAACGTTGCCATGTAACAAAGAAATCGATTCCATCAATACAGATATCCTGAAATCTGATTAAAAGACTTGATAGTAGATAACAAAAGCAGAATTCTGGCACATGGATTTCTAGGGTCCCCTGTAACATCACTGAGAGGCCCGGGGGCCCCTGTTCCAGAATTCACTTTTTGTTATCTACTCTTGTTTTGATTGTTTCCCATGGATAAAATACGATTAGCCTTCTGACTGAATGTTACGAGCAGGCACTGAACATAGTGACACTCGTACTTGTCGTGGTGGGCGTTATATTCGTGCCATAGTCTTGAAAGCATGTAGTATACAAGGTGTGGTGGGGCTTCGCTTCGCGGAATGAACCCCCCTTTACAGGAACTGAGAGGAGTAAACTGACTCTTGCTTGAACCTATATTTGTCGCGTAGGTGCCGCCCCAATGTTCCAAATCATTGTTTTAAAACTGTTTTTAATTTGTTTTCACGTACACCAAACTGCCCTACTATCCAAGTGCCAAGTGCCAAGCATAATAGTACCCTTGTACATGTATAGGTGGCCTTTGGTTATCGACGAGACTGAGGTGGCAGCCACTTTCTTGAAATATCGGGATGCAAATTATCTCCAAACCATGGACCAGTCCAACATGGAACCAGAACGCCTCCGACGAGCTCTCCTGGGGGCTATGAGGTAAGATTCATTGATTGGTCATCTAGATGGATACCATAATTCAATTCAGTTCAATTCAACTTTCAATTCAAAGTTCTGTGAACATAGATTGCTAATTCATCTATCATAGAAACTATGATGAAGGGGAGGGTTAAATATTATTGGGAAGTCAAGGAAACGCCTTTAACACTGGCCACTGGCAAAAATGTGACACTTGCCAAACAAAATGACACTGACCAAACAATAGCCTATCCCGGGCGGAAGCGAAAATCAACTACATGCGAAGCTCACGACATGTCACGCCTCTCTGTGTAGAATCCGGAGATCGTCTGAGATTTATATCCGGAAAATCGGGATTTTCTTCCCCTCTTCTTGCAAAATGTTCTTCTCATCAACTAGAATGTGAAATAAATTCTATACATGTAACTATGGTCACCAACATTGAAACGCTCGGTCGATTTTCTACATATTAGAAGATATATTTTTCAGATAACCGACATGAAACGTTTGAACAAAGTTATTCCGTTTATTACGCCGTTGTTGGTTCGTTACAGATATGGTAAACCTCTTGTACTCGATATGATGGATGCTGACATGTTTGACACGGTATCTGAGAAATTTGACCTTATTCAGAAAGGTCTTCTGGACAGCATTATGGACAAAAGCCTACTTAAAGATGAAAAGTGAGTACTATAGTATGTCTACAAAATTCTCTCCCAAAGAACAATTTTCTTCCGCATTGAAATTCTTTGGCAACATTCAATGCATGAGAGCTCCTAAATGTGAAATGTGTTCGTAGTTGTGAATAATCAAATGATCGATTGATTATAGAAAGGAAAATTGTCTAGATGACGTAAGTAGACTTTGTCCCTCCTCTTTCTTTTAATGGCATGCCATGTCATTATGGTTTTGGTATCTTCTCTCCTACCCCAGTTTCTAACTCGCAATGTAAGTTATTTTCATTTTAAACTATCAAAGCTTTTCATATTGATAAATTGAATGAATAATGAAAATGACTATATGTGTTTAACAAATTAATTTAATCATTAAGGTAATTATACCACTGTGATTCTCATGCCCTGAATGGCGCTTTGTTTAGCAATAAAGTTATCTATCTATCTATCTATCTATCTGGGATCTGTTATAAGATGGACCAACTAATCTCCACCTCGGGAAATTGCGACTCCGAAATTTGCACTTTAAGTATATTTGCGCGGGTCTCCGATAGGAGCCGTTAGAGAGAACAAAGAGGAGCGTGTCTGTGCTCTGATTCGTGACCCTCAGCTGTGGTTCGTATAAATTCACTCTTCCCTCTCTTATTAACCCGAGACGATCTTTTGAACTGGTGATATTTGGCATATTTATTTGTCAAAATACATTATTGTAAGCATATAATTACACTTTCTTTGGATACTGGAAAATATAAAATTATGCCAGTTATCATCCGTTCAAAATATTGCTCTGGGTTAATAGATAGGGAAGAGTGAATTTGTACATACCACAGCTGAAGTCACGAGTCAGACTTGTTCTCTCTAGCGGGGCCTTTTTGGGAGACCCGCGCAAATACTAACAGTGGAAATTTCGGATTGTTTAATGTAACTGGCCTTCATCTTCAAACTTGAATTTTCAGGGTTGGGTGAAGAAATTATGTGCAACCCCCTTTTTTTTTATCCAATTAAGCATTCTGGTTGTCTTGCTTTACGAAGGTCCAAGTGGATGACAGAAGATTTCGAAAAAGCTTTAGCATATTATTGCAACTGTTGGAGTCACGTGGTAAATAAATGTGACATATGGAATATTTTGTTCGTGTACATGTAATTTTGAAATATACAAGCAAAATGTTTCCGAGATTTTAGCTTGGAATCGAGTCCTAAAGGAGTTGTGACTTCTTGTAATTTTAGGTACAGGAGTCTGGTCAAGACAGAAGATGGAGATGACTACGACGTGACGAGATTCTTTGAAACAGAAAATTTTAAATTAATTCTCATTTCCAAAAATCCCCATCCTGCCGAAAGTTTAGTAAAGAAAACTTACTTGATAAGAATATCAACATAGCTATTAGATTACTATTAACCCTACCTGGCTTTTTTTGCCGAGGTTGGGGGAGGGAGTGCAGGTTCCCCTCTCCACTAGAAAACTTTTCTTTCCTGAAACAGAAAAAAACTGAGAGCTGAAACTTTTTAACCTATTTGGTTCATTTTAAGCCTATTTGCGTAACACCCAATCAGGTGATCACGGGTAAATTTAAAATGGCGGTCATGTGGGGGTACCAGAAAAGAGATATTTTCGCCATCTAGGATTTTGTTGTTGTTGACATATTCTGGTATTACAAGTGTGGTAATGGTAATATGAATTTGAGGTGATAGAAAATGCAGGTGTGTGGAAATACCGGGTTACAGATGTTGGGGAATATCACGGGGAACAGATATTCATTATCAGTGGCTCCGAGTCATTGGTACGAGGAAGCATTTGTCAGGTGCTGCACGGGTTGCATGGCATACTCTGTATGACCAGTGCCCATTGTACTACGATGGAGTGCCCAATCAAACCAAACCAAGTTTCTCTAGCTGTTGCAACGCTCCATTGCTAGGCTTGTATTGATCCATGATTTGAGACTGAAGAGTTGCAGAAATGAGAGAAAAGAATAACCCTTAGATACCGAACAAAAAAATTATGGTCCGACTATGAACCTTTAGAGAACTGCGATTGGCCGAGGTTCTTTTATCTACAAGCCAATGGAAACCGGATATTGCTCGTGGAAAATTTGAATTCACCAATCAAGTGTTTACAACTGGAAGATATCCCGTGGTGCATCGGAGTTTCTATGGTAACTCATTGAGATTAATGTCACTGTTAATCACTTTTGCGATGGAAACAACAGGTAACTTGAGACAGAAATCTACGATTTTGTCACTTTAATAACAAATAAATATTAAATTACAACTATGCAATCGACATTTAAGCCTACCTTTCCTCATCCACCCTGTAAAATATAATCTCTCGAATTAACACCTGCGCTTGTCAAAATGACACGTGTAGATTGCACACGTCAGACGTTCAGAACCATGCTAAAACGTGACAGATAAATGCAGTCAACAGTGTAGATTAGGTACGAGTGTTATAGAATTGCTGTTTTTATATGTATATTTCCCCACACATACTCCCCAAAAAGTAACGTCACTAAAAATTATTATAATCGCCGGTACACTGCTGTACATACTTGCTAATAAAAGATTATACAATTCCAATTATGTTTATCTCTGTTATGGCTACATATTGATGGAACCCATCACTACTTATCTGGTGAGTAGTAGAGAAAGAGCAAATCCAGCCCCGTTGACCGTTGTGCTGTTTTCTCCCCCTGAAATTATGCAAATTCCAAAGGTCAACGGGGCTGGATTTGCCCCTGCTTTCTCTTCGCGCCTTGATCCCCGGGGCCGCTACAAGTAACCTCGGATCGTATTCCTGCGAGATGAGGCGGTCACTGGGGTAGCTGCAAATCTAGAATTTTCCTGAGAAAATAAACGCGGAAAACGGAGTTTACACCAAAAAATGTGGTCAAATGTATGTGGGCTCTATGGTGTCCACAGATGAGCAAATATACGATAAAAGTATTTGTAGGGTCCCCAACGCTATCTTCAGTAATACATGTATGTTCAGCCTTATGGCAAGTGGGGCATCCCCGTGGGAGTGAATCCCCAGGAAAGCCTGATGTGGGGTGTCATATTGGAGCGCTCGTAGAGAGATGGACCATGCGTGAACTGTCATGTCGTATCGAAGCGGCCCTGTGGTAGAATACAAGCGTCTAGTCCGTCATTCATTATTCAACCGTCGTCCATTAAAGAATTTCTAAGACCCAATTCATATAACAGTCGGACGAAGGCGGTTTTTTGTGGAAGTTTTATCATTCTGCGCAGTCGTGGAGTAGAAGAGAGCTCCGAAGCTCAAGAGGTCTTGGGGCTTCGAGCTCCTAACTGTCCCAGCCCAGAGCCCCAATTTCTTATCTCTCCGATCCCAGAGTTCCCTTCACAGAGCTAGGGGCGGCTAGCTCCGAACTCTAATCTGTCCCATCCCTGATGATAACGACGTACCTAGGTTTCCTCTCCACCAATCAGTTCCCAATACAGTTTGACGCTGTCAGATGAAAGAAAGATCAGCAACAAGCATATAGTGTGCTACACATTTTATTATCCCTCCATGGGATCTCACCCACGCTGGGCAGCCGCGTTGGTTGCATAATAGTATGGTGTGTCTCAGACGCATCATCGGCTGCTCTTGTCCAATCTTTTAAAAATGTACCTGAGCATATCGTTAGATTCTTGATATGTGCTTCTGATTAACCAGAAGACTATACTGTGAAGTCATGTGGCTCTGTCAGTATGTCATCACCTCTTCCCACTTCCCTTATATGTGTTGTAATTTTCCACATTCAATCTTCGGCCATGTTTGCTCTTGTCCAGTCTTTTCCATTTGGTGTATCGCCTGTTTTCGGCAATGTTCGCTCCTGTCCGTTAGACGCATTCTCAGATTATCAACAGATTATTTGCTCGTGGTATCTTCTTATGCAACAGAAGACAGAACCGCGTTACCCATTGAATGTCATCCATGAGCGTGACAAGATGGCAACGCTGAACGGCCTCGGTGGTCTCAGCTTGAGCTCAATAATAGGACCGATTTGAACGTTGACTTGACGTAACGCTGCAGCTAGAATATCTCTCTTGTCGAGTTCAAAGTTGACATTGCTCAACGTGGATGCCGTAGTGCTCACAGTGAAATGAGGAGAATGGTCTTCTGTGGCCTATTCATCGTTTAACTGTGGATCTTTTTGATCTTAATGATGCGTTCAAACATGTGTTTCTCTTGAGCCATAATTGCTCTGGTATACGCCGCTGCCCGGTTCATATCCGTTGTTTTCAGCATTGACGCTGTCCTTTTGATTTCCATATGGACTAGGTTCTTGTCCAGCAATTTCATATGGACCACGAATTCGACATACTGTTGACGTAAGGCCCGTCGTAGTCTGGGCGCAAATGTGTAGCCCACCTCGAGCCCAAAGCGGCCACTCAAATGTCCTTTTTCTACTTCTCCCCAACCGCGCATGCGCCGATTGACGACACTTTCATTACAAACCACCCCAGTCTGACACTACACCACGAGTGATTCAATATGGCACCCGATACGACCCATTTGGGCCAAGGATGGTCCAACTGTACCCCGAAACTGCCACTCAAATGCCCTTCTTCTACTACTGCCTGGCTACGCAAGCGCAGATTGACGGAAGTTCCACTTCAATCTACCCCAATCGGACTCTATTTCAAAATGAGATCCGAACCGGCCCATTTGGACCACCGATGGACCACCTGGGCACAGAAACGCCAACTAAAATGCCCTTTTGCCATTTTGTGCATGATTTGAGGACAGTAACGAGATTTTCACTACAACTTCAAAAACTGACCTGTCACCTTGTATAAATTTGCTACAAAGTCCATTTTCGCAGCTGTCCTCTCTCCGTGGCTTCTCAGTAGTGTTTTCTGTAGCCTTGTGTAGACATCGATTCGACGACCAGGAGGCGCCATGCGTCAAAATCAGTTATTACCTGCATTGGCATCGATTCCATGAAAAGGAGATACTCGAAACACTCCTTGGTATACACACATGAGTAACCTACTATGATTATATGCATATACATTCATGACGGTGTCGGTATTCTAAATGCCTATATCCTTCATAAATATGGATTGACGATGACTTTAAATATGCAGATACGCATAAAGTCTGAGCTTCACCAGTCTAACTATACAGGTGCGGCTAAAACGGCCCAAAGTGTTATAGTCTGTCCATTTTAATTAGTCGTCTACTTTGGAGCTTCTCTAAAATAAGTAGTAAACTCTGCATAAATTTTCTTTTTTTGCGTTGTGTAGAATAAGCTAAACAAAATGACTACCATTATTCCGTGATATCGATAATATATCACGCTTGAAATAACTTTGTAATTATCTCGATATACAACTCCAGTACAGTTGTTTCATGTGCCTGGGCTCAATCACAAAGGAAGACGTCATTATGTATTCGTCTTTACTAGCACAAAGGTCAACAATGTCGTGTACGGTCATAGAGGTGTGAGCGGTTTATCACTCAGCAATTTCACTGGGCATGGGGTATAAGCGACCGCCTGTTATTACTATACACGGCTTTAATGACCTTTGTGACAGTAGACATAAATATATTATGAGGTCTTCCTATGTAATTCAGACCCGGTACATGAAACAACTGTACTGAGGTTTCATATGGAGAAAATTTCAAAGTTATTTCAAGCGTGATTTATTATCGATATCATGGAGAACACGTATTCATTTTGTAGAGTTCAGTTTGTTCTACACGCGGCAAAAAAGAATATTTCTGCAGAGTTAACTATTGATGTTTGTCAAGCTCCAAAGTGGACGACCAATTAAAATGGACAGACTTTAACAGCATGCAAGTTCTTATTCAGAACGCATATCTATGAGGCTGGACGCCGACCATTTGTACAGAGGGCAAGCATCGGAGACGATACGTCCATCAGCAGAATCTCACCGTATACAGATAGCAATTAAAGACAACATAATAACTACTTTCGTGATATGACTGACAACATGAGGAAAACGGCGTTAAATCCTACAAACTCACCCACAACACAATAAGGGCGGCGGCAAAAGATGGCGGCCAAGAAGTCACAGGCAAATATACTGACTACACATTTCTAAAACATCTCAAGAAGCGAAACTGATCCCTGTGATAGTTCTTACCCCAGCCACGCTTATATTTATATACACTGCGGGAAATGGTCCAGTTTCCAATTCCGGAATTGTGTTGCTACAGTTTCCAATAGGTTTCCGGCGGGTTTCCGGAATTGGAAACTTGGCCATTTCAGGCAGTGATATTCATGTGTTGAATGCGTGTGCCGCTAAAGACGGACAATCAACCCTTGGCTTTAAAATGGTTCTTGCTTCTCTGTGTTCGTGGATGTCCGTGGACGTCCGTGCATGCCTGTTCAAATTTTCCTCAAGCGATAACTTCCTAACGCTTTGTTGGATTGTTCCGAAATTCAGCATACGCATTCCTTGCGACAAGACGCCAGTTGGTATTGCATTTCAGCAACATCTGGCTGAAGGTGGCGCCACTGGGTCAAAATGGGTCTTACTTCTTTGTATCCGTGGACGCCTGTTAAAATTTTTCGCAAATGAAAACGTCCAATCGCTTCGTCGGATTCCCCGCAGAAATCCCCGCAGTACTGAACCCCTGGTTTTTTAATTTCGTGTCATCTTAAATGAACTTAATGGAGGATATTTCCTTCAATTTTGCTATCAAATAATTGTATTCCACATCATATGATTTACTCTAAACTTTTTGCACGAACCATATTTTATTTCAGATGTATAATATGAAATACCGAACCCCTGTTTTTTTTAAATTTCGTGTCATCTTAAATGAAGGCCAACATTTCCTTCAATTTTGCTATCAAATAATTGTGTTCCACATCATATGATTTGCCCTAAAGCTTCTGCACGAACCATTTGTGTCCACCCGTGTAACTTACTATATTAATTACAACTGAGTTCCTAAAGTTTGGGTGCACACTGTGCATATGATAAATTTCCTGAATTCGACCTTGTGGTTTTCCTGACTGACAGATGATGGCATGCAGTTGTCAGTGTGATTGTTTCATGTACAGGGAGGGAGTTTTCTATGACTTTCATGTCAGCACACCTACCACTACCCTCAAGGAGAGCATGTCCCCACCCCCAGGGCACCCTTTATCTCCCAAACTAGCTCTCGTCCGATCCTCATATATTGTGTTTGAGCATATATATCTCCAATATATCTTGGCAGGAGTTGAAATTTATCAGGCACAGACCCATGTTTTTTTGTATTTTGGTAAGTGGGTCCCTTGTCTATAGATCTTGCTTGGAATTGTTTTTCATGCCAATCTGCCTCTGGGTGGCGCCACCTGGCACCTGGAAGGCAAGTTAAATGTTTCCAGACAATAAATTTTGAAAATCTGAACCGATTCATTCCAAATTTGGTGTGTAGGACCTCGCCTCAATTTCTCGTTTGGCATTGTTTTTCATGCTGATCCACATATAGGTGGCGCCACCCTGAAGTAAATTTAAAATTATGTTTCCGAACAATAACTTTTTAAAACTTGAATGAATTCTTTCCAAGCTTGGTATACATGTACCTTACCTGAAAGTTTCAATTGGGATTGTTTTTCTTGTCGATCTGCTCATAGGTGGCACTACCTGTAGGCCAAGTTAACATTTTCTATTTGCCTCAAGATCTCGGTTGGGATTATTTTTTTATGCATATCTGCCTATACATGGCGCTACCTGTGGGCCAAGGTAAAATTGCATTTCCGGACAGTAACTGTTGGACCTGAATGGATTCTTTCAAATTTGGTATGTGGGTACCTTCCATCACGGCATCTTATGGGGCCATGTTAATGATGTTTTTCCTAAGTTTTGCGTTTTTCACTTTCTTCACAAATAATGAATGTTTCCTTTACTAAAGATGCAAAAGGGATGCCTTCTCGATCGTATTCGATCGACTGTGTCTAGTTTCTGCAATATTTGGCATATGCATTCTTTGATTGGTATTGCATTTCAGACAGATCTGCCTGTAGGTGGCGCCACTAGGGTTCTTTCCGTTCTTTTGTGCTGCAAGCAATAACTTTGAAAGGATTTGAAATGTCGCTCGAAATTTGGTTTCCAGGCAATAACTTGAGAACTGCTCAACGAATTCTTTCCAAATTAGACATGCATATTTACATTGTACCTCACCATTAGATGTTGCTTGGGATTGTGTTATCCACTTCTGCTTAGAAGGTGACGCCACCTGATGGCAAAATCTGAAATTTGTTTTTGGCCAATAACTTGAGAACTGCATGCTCATCAGATTCTTATGAAATTTACCATGCCAGGAGATGTTGCATGGGATTGTCTTTCTCTCACTTGCACTTACAGGTGGCGTCACCTGGTGGCAAAATCCCAAATTTGTCTCCGGGTAATACCATGACCTAAGACGTCGGTTGAGATTGCGTTTCGCCCACTTGTACCTATGGGTGGCGCCAACTGGTGTTAAAATCAAAATTTGTTTTCAGCCATTAACTTGATAACTGCTCATCGGAATCTCCTCAAATTTAGCATGCATGTATCATGCCAGGAGATGTTGCGTGTGATTGCCTTTCGCTCACTTGTACTTACAGGTAGTGCCACCTGATGGCGAAATGCCAGATTTGTAATCGGGTAATAACTTGAGAACCGCTGGTCAGATTCTTCTTAAATTTGGTATGAATATATCATGACATATGATGTCGCTTGGGATTGCGTTTCGCCCACTTGCGCCTATAGGTAGCACCACCTCGTGTCAAATCTAAATTTGATTTCGCTAATCGGATTTTTCTCCAATTTAGTATGCAGGTTCCTTGGGATTGTATTTTGCCTGCTTTTACATAATGGTGGCGACACCTGGTGGGAAAATCTGAAATTTGTTTCTGGCAATAATTTGACAACTGCTCATCGGATTCTCTCAAATTTGGTATTCATATGCCATAAGATGTCATTTGGGATTGTGTTTCGCACGCTTGTGCCTACAAATCTAAATTTGGTTTCCGGGCAATAACTTGAAGACCCCTCTTAAGATTCTTCCCAAAGTTCGTATGCTGATACATGTACCATGCCATGAGATGATGTTTGGGATTGCATTTCGTCCACTTGCACCTACAGTTGGCGACACCGGGTGGCAAATTTAAAATTTTATTTCCGGACAATAGGTTGAGAATGCATTCAGCTTCTCGTCAAATTTGGTTTGCAGATAACATGCCTTGAGATGTCACTTGGGGTTGCTTCTCTGTTACATAATTTCCATGCTTCACTGCATGGAAACTATACTACAGAAGCAATCAACGTTCAGTCAACTGTCAACTGTTCTGAGTTGATTTTAAAACTTGGGAAGGCAGAAAGACCCTTCCACATCCACCGAGACCAACAATGCTAAAAAATATTTCTGCTATTTCGGCGGGGGACTTAGCATCCTCTGGCTACTTGTTTAGTGTAATAATCCGCATATCTGTGTACATCGTACTGCAGCTGCTGTATCCATGTCCAACGCCGAGGACGGGCATGTCTTTCAACTCTTGTGCAAACACCTGCCATCCTTGAGGTTTATCTGACTGGCGTTGACGCATCATTCATGTATCATTTAGCAAATCCATCATTTGCATGTTGGGATCACATGGTTCTGGACCAAGAGTTCGGAATCTAATTAAAATTAAATCCTATCTGTTCCCCCAATTGGATATGTCACTTGTAGGATCTAACAGGCTTACAGGAACTCGCGTGTTAACCAATCTCGAGAACGCTTCATAGTGCTTTGAAGGGAGCATTGATGACAAAGAATTTTTGGTTGGCTCAGCCGAATTAGCCGGCTCGCTGGTGGGGTGTCTTTTCATGTTGCCGCGGTCCCGACATTGTGGCACCATAATACGGGGTAGATATGTGGACTGATCTTTGGTGTAAACATTGGGGTAAATGGACACAGTGAACTATCTCCCCTTCCCGATTGCAAATGGATGAGTTCAGATGCGACCATGATGTCATAATGCTATCAAATATCCATGGTATGGGCGCTCAGAACACCAAATTCAATTGAAATACGCAAGATCCTATATACCGACATGTACGATTGGGAGCATTGATAGCATATTAATTTATTAAGATTGAACAGTTCGACTCGTTCGTTCAGTAAATGTTGGATAGTCCTTCATTCTTCCCAGAACAAAACATCCCGCCTCTGGCACGTAGTGGGTATGCTCTCAAGTCTTCGTCTGCTCCCCACTCCAGGGCTGGTGGCGGTACACTTGGTAACGGTGACTGTGGATGAGATAGGGTGGCTGTGCGACTGACGAGGGGTGGGAGGTTGTCCAGTTAGGGGTGTCTTATATTGGTCCATCAACGTGTTGTACTTTCTCACTATCGCATAAAGGCCGTCGTTGTAAAATCAGGTTCATGATCTCATCGAGCGTGTTTGACGTCTTGACAGTAGATTAAATCGCATAGGGAGGTTGCAGGGTTTATAACAGGAGTGGCTCTATCAGCGCCATTTTATTCGTATGAACCTTCATCTACCTAAGCGCCCACCCAGTACGGATCCAAGCGCGAAGGTGGCCGTAGGCACCAAAATGGCACCGAGAAACTCGCCTTTCTGTACTATCTTTATCTTCGGTGCTTGCGAGAATCACTTTCGTACTAGAGTACAGATACATGATTTGTTCTTAACCAACTGGGCCTTATGCGCCAGAGTCAGTGGAACGTTGCCTTTTAAGATACTCAGTCCAATCTCATATAGACAGCCCACAAGAGCAGAGTCACCTCCACGCACACTGTTTCCGGACCAGGCCAGGTGGTACTGTATCCAGCACCCGGAACATGGATGAACGATGATGATGGAGTCTTTGACCCCTCGCTTTTCATTATTATTTTTTTTTTTTTTCGCATGAATTACAGTCTTTGAAATACAGAGAAAATCAACATGTTTTTAAATAGTTTAATTATCCCCTCCATCAAAGCATACTGATTTGGGTGTGTCTACACAACGCTCTTGGAGGTCTTATCCACCAGGTGAGGCTTGACCCTTGACTGTTTATCGTTTCGGCATGTAGACGTGTTGGGTCTCACCGGAAAAAGATATGGGTCAACGGTTGATCAATTCATTGTAGCAAACAGGGAATGTAAGAACATTTCGAGCACATGTAGTCAATTGCGGATGACAATGGCGGGTTTTGATGGTGTTCAGAGTAGTGAAATACTGCCGGTTCTGCATCACATGAGCAGAGCAAGTGACCAGGGACCAATGACATTACTACTCGACCAATATTTATCAAATCCACGAGATAGGTAACTATATACTAAAGAAGATATCTATGTACATCTATGCTCTACGGAGCTCTCTGTATATATATACAATACCGAAGAATAGTGAAGGTTTACACTTTATCCATTTCTTACCAGTTTCAAAGATATACATTTACCTTTAGTTTGGGAACCAGGATGCACAAAACAATCATCACCCTCCCTCCATTACGAATTTAATCTACTCTTACGATATTAATATATATGAATGAATAGTGTAGATTTGATACGAATTAATTATGTATGAAAGAGTGAAATCTTAATGTATACGATGTTGCAATGACATATCACTTGTTTAATAAAGTATGTATTACACCATAACTTGCGTTTACATTATTTCTTATAGTACACCAACATTAGAGACACTTCATTTTTCCTACATCCATACTGGCTGAATTTGGAGACCCACCACAACCTCATTCACCTTACCACCTCCACCACCCCACCACCTTTACTTCGACAACCTCCACCACCTCCACCAAGTCCACCACCACCTCCACCAAGTCCACCAAGTCCACCGCCTCCACCAGCACCACCACTTTTACCAGAACCACCACCACCTTCACCTCCACCATTACCATCACCATCTTCACCATCACGGTCACCAAAACCACCGCACCACCTTCAGCGCCTCCTCCACCTCCATCACCACCTCCACTACCACCACCGTCACTATATCCACGACTACCTCCACCTCCACCGTCACCAAAACCACCACCACCACCACCTGAATATGATATAGTTATGCCTCGAATGCGTGTTGTAGTTTTCCAAAATCAAAATCAAGTTACCTCCCCTTAGGCGTCCATTTAAAAACATGGTCGTATACGTTTGCATTGGTATGGCGAATGGAATGGAATGAATGTACTAACCCTTCTCTGTATTGTCACGTGCTAAAACATGGTGGTCGTATACGTTTTTCATGTTTAAGCTACAAGGGTCAGTAGATTTCCCTGCACAATAGATACGGGTTATTTTCGATGTATCATGTGATCAAATTTCTTTAAAATTATACCTACGTGACATGGCGGTTTCGTACTTGATTCTGATTGGTCGTAAAGATGACGTACACCATCTAATCCGCCACCTTACCCGAGGGTTTATCCGACTTACCCGCCATCTTACCCACGGGTTTACCTGCCCTACCCGCCATCTCACTCGCAGGTGGGCTCTTACCCGCGGATAGGCCTACATTACCCGCCTTACCCGCGAATTTATCCCCCTCACCCGCGGGTAGACCTACCTTACCCGCTGGTAAACCCGCGGGTAGTGACGTCACTGATCTCTGGTCCCTTTCTCTTGCTCATTTGATGCCGAACGTGTCTTTTTACACCACTGTTTAGGCATTTATACGGGAAGGATATTTTTTTTTTACAACTCAACCCAAAAGCTTTCCCAGTGCTTTGAAATAATCCAACAATCTAATAATGTGCAAATAAAAATGCCTACCATATCTGCTATAGCAACTCACGGTATTTGTCACTGTCAAGTTTTTTCCATTTTCCTGACTCGTATGCCAATTTTTATGTACAGACATCGTGCACGACCTATTTTCACTGCAGAAGGACATATTTATCTGAACAGCGACTAATTCGAAGGCTGTTTACTTCAGTGACATTCTCGTTATCAAGCAATAACAAGTACCGGTACCAATTGTTATGCATATCGGTACCAAAATGTTCTTCTAATTGAGTTTACACACTTCTGAGAAATGACCTCTTTCCGATATGAGTTTGACGTTCATACATGAGAAAGCATTAACACGTTGGAATGCCGCTCTAACATATCTGCGTTGGACATATTGTTGGACACATGCTGCGCGACAGTAGTAGCGTCTACGGATTTGGAGGGCCCTTTCACCCGGATGTAACTATGACGTCACAGGGGTCACTGAGTGCAAGTGTGTGTCCAAAATGGCGGCGTGTGTGTTCAAAATGGCGGCCTGTGTGTTCAAAATGGCGGCTGTGTGTTCAAAATGGCGGCGTGTGTGTTCAAAATGGCGGCCTGTGTGTTCAAAATGGCGGCGTGTGTGTTCAAAATGGCGGCGTGTGTGTTCAAAATGGCGGCCTGTGTGTTCAAAATGGCGGCCTGTGTGTGTTCAAAATGGCGGCGTGTGTGTTCAAAATGGCGGCGTGTGTGTACAAAATGGCGGCTGTGTGTACAAAATGGCGGCTGTGTGTACAAAATGGCGGCGTGTGTGGTCAAAATGGCGGCCTGTGTGTTCAAAATGGCGGCCTGTGTGTTCAAAATGGCGGCGTGTGTGTTCAAAATGGCGGCGTGTGTGTTCAAAATGGCGGCGTGTGTGTTCAAAATGGCAGCGTTTGTGGTCAAAATGGCGGCGAGTGTGTTCAAAATGGCGGCGTGTGTGTTCAAAATGGCGGCGTGTGTGTTCAAAATGGCGGCTGTGTGTGTTCAAAATGGCGGCGTGTGTGTTCAAAAGGCGGCCTGTGTGTTCAAAATGGCGGCCTGTGTGTTCAAAATGGCGGCCTGTGTGTTCAAAATGGCGGCCTGTGTGTTCAAAATGGCGGCTGTGTGTGTTCAAAATGGCGGCGTGTGTGTTCAAAAGGCGGCCTGTGTGTTCAAAATGGCGGCCTGTGTGTACAAAATGGCGGCATGTGTGTACAAAATGGCGGCCTGTGTGTTCAAAATGGCGGCCTGTGTGTTCAAAATGGCGGCCTGTGTGTTCAAAATGGCGGATTGTGTGTTCAAAATGGCGGATTGTGTGTTCAAAATGGCGGCGTGTGTGTTCAAAATGGCGGATTGTAGAAAAACGTATAAAAGGAGGCGATTTTTAGCGGTGGGGTGTATTCATTGCACTACTTGCCTGACTTACCTGACCTGACCAGCCTGCCTGCCTGCCTGCCTGCCTGCCTGCCTGCCTGCCTGCCTCTAGCCTGCCTGCCTGCCTGCCTGCCTGCCTGCACCTCTAGCCAGCCTGCTTGCCTGCTTGTATGAGCTGTGGAGAACCTTTTACTTTTTTTCATTTTACCAGTGCAAATTCACCAGACTATTACACCGTAGCAGTTACTCACCAGCCTGAGCCCACAGTCATGCAGTCAGCCGACCTAGTTACGCTTCAAAAGTACCGTGTTCGCCTCATTGATGAAATGCAGCATGTGGCCGAATTATGTGATCTGCTTGTGGAGGAAAACATACTCCTGAAACAGCGTGTCGAAGAAATCATGGCTGAGAAAACCACTTCAGGACAAAACAGAGCCCTCATCGATGGTCTACTGCGCTCTACCCCCTATGCATTTCTAGCCTTCGTGGAGGGGTTGAAGAAGACGGGAAATGAAGAACTAGCAGATCTACTTCAAGCCCACGTTATACAAGATGATGATATCTTAGCCACGCACACCACCCCAGAGCGTACACCTGCCAAACGCGGTGCACGATCCAAACGGCCCCGACTAACACCTTTAGAAATACCTGAGCCAGTGCTTCAGCCAGTGCCCCAGCAAGTGCCTGAGCCCGTGAAAGAAGAAGAGGTGCAACTTCCTATGTCTGTGCAGGAGATCAATAACATTATCCAGTAGGCCTACCAGGCAGCCCACACGAACATTTGGGAGCTCTCAGCCTATTTAACTGTGAGTGTCAAAGACGAAGAAGTGCATTTTAACGCACCGGCCTTTAACGACAGACCAGCTAGGCATATCGCCTTAACGTACGACACCTGGTTAAAACTACAGACCCTTGATTACGCCATCGATGCGGTTATTCGCGACCAGGGGAGTGACGAAGCGAAATTTTATGTGGGTGACGACATCTTTGTCAGCTGTGCCTATTTCAACGACCAGCTCCTTGTGCATATACGCAAATGGAAAATGAGGTTAGATACGCAAGAGCGTGTTCCTTGTCCTCAGGGTGTCACCTTGAAAATAACGGCGTGGCGGAAGTTGCAGAGTCTCACAGCTATAATTCATGAAGCCCTGTCTGACCAGGTGACTCAGTATATTTGTAAGAAGTACATCGACACATTCCTGGATCATGTCAGACCTCGCATTCGACACTTGCGTATCGAAGCATGTGCAGGCTGTGGAACAACAGTCCGATAAACATGCATACGTGTGTGGAGAATATAATACCCTCATACGCGCTCATCACTGAGGCACTACAGGGCGTGACCGAGGAGCAAATTGCCCTGGCATTGGAAGCTGCCTGCGCTCCCAGAATTCCACGTGAACAGATTGCTACCTACATCTACGTGCACCAGGGGCGGAAAGACGATGATGAGTTCAAACAAGTCTTGTTGCATAACTATTGAACAAGTCTGGTGTTGAAAACATTTACCGTATTCCTACACGTTCATTGAAGCGCCTTCATAGCGTATAATTGTATTAAAAATTCAATACTCAGAGTTTTACTGTTAATTGTATTAAAATTCAATACTCAGAGTTTTACTGAAGTCGTTCATTCTATTGTCTTGTTGTATAAATATTGAACATTTTCAAGTCTTATTGCATTGGAACATTCAGACATTATCATCTGCCAGTCTTGCTCAAGCTGAAAATACGGCTTCTCTCCTGACGTATTCCTACACTATGTTCATTTTATGTTCATTCTATGTGCATTGAAGCGCCTTCATAACGTATAATTGTATTAAAAATTCAATACCCAGAGTCTGGTGAACACGTTCATTCTATTTGTGTTAATAAAAATAGTAGAAAATTCAAAAAATGGCTGTTAGTGTTCATTCTTTTGCAAAGATAATTGTATTAAAAAAATTCAACATTAAGAGTCTATTGTGGTGAAGACCTTAGGTTTTTTCATAGGGGTGATGGGAGCTGGTGTTTTTTGTGCTTTGAGTTTAGAAGTTCTCTTTCGAAAACATGGGTTGGCCCTAAAAAGGGCCTTTGAAAAAGTGTTACGACACTTGTTTTAGGAGCGGTAGATTCTCTTTACCCCGGCCACCTGCTTCCTACACACGGGACACTTGATCTTTAAATGCTGTTCGTCCGTTTCAGCGCAGTGGCACGTGTCCCCTATACATGTTAGCGTCACCCAGCATTCTTCACATAGGCATAAATGCCCACACGGAAATAGGGCGTACAGGCTTTCGTCGTCTGTACACACGCTACAGTTTGATTTACTGTTTTCCTTATGTAGGTCTTGTTGTAGTTTAAACTTCACAGCGTCCATTTGACCCATGTCTTCCCTCATTTCATTAATCTGTTCGTTTTGGTGGGTCACCTGTTGGTTTAGGCGGTTCACCTGTTCGTTCAGGCGGGTTACCTCGGCCCAAGAGCATGGTGGTGGTGTTGTTGTTGTTCTTGTTGTTGTTGTTGTTTCGGTAGCCGGCGTTGTTATAATTGGTGTTTGGGTAGCCGCTGTATTTGCTGGAGGTCTGTTACTGTTTAACCACTCTAGGTCGGGGAGTTCTTCATCAGTTACATCCTCATCTTCTTCCATTGCCACCCTCCTTATCTCCTCGTCTTGTTCTTCACTTCGCCGTCTCATCAACCTCGCATCTTCTTCCATTGCCTCCCTCCTGAGCTCTTGGAGTTGTTCTTCACTTCGCCGTATCATCGTTTCGTCGGCAATAACCCGCTCAAAGCTTGTAATTATTGTCACTCCATCGTTATGTTCTTCACTCGTAATCACCTCTCTGTGTTCTCTAGGATCGTTGAATAGCCTTCGTCTTGTACCCATGATTGTAGTTGTGAATAAATGGCAACATACTACGCGTTATTTATAGTCTAGGCGTTCTGTGTGTTCAAAATGGCGGCGTGTGTGTTCAAAATGGCGGCCTGTGTGTTCAAAATGGCGGCGTGTGTGTTCAAAATGGCGGCGTGTGTGTACAAAATGGCGGCCTGTGTGTACAAAATGGCGGCGTGTGTGGTCAAAATGGCGGCGTGTGAGTGGGTGCAACATGGCGGCCTGGTACCTGCTAAAAATGTTTTGTGTTTTCCCAACTTTAAACCGGTCTCATTTTTTGCAATAAATGTGAGTTCACTGCAGCATGTTTATCGAAAAGAAAACTAGGAAATTTTATCGTATCACACCGGCTACGGTAACACACCCATTTGACACCCATAGCTGTACTCACATTTTGCCTGCACACTGTATAGTGCTGTGTTACCGTAGCCGGTGTCATACGATAAAATTTCCTAGTTTTCTTTCGATAAACTGGCTACAATTTACAATTTTCAGGGTGACATTATAAGGCTGTGAGGAACATACTTGACGTATTTTTACCCAGGAAAACCGATTTATTTCCAGTGTACCGGGTTTTCTACACTACCCTAACCATAACGTTACGCGTCTAAAAATCGATAAAATCATTAAAATAGCGGCTTAGTCTACCGCTACCCTTCTAAATTTTTAAATGCTACACGATCAGTTGCCCCAGTTCAACTTGAAATAAATTTTATACGTGCACTCGCATTTATTGCAAAATCACACCGGTTTAAAATTGGAAAAGAAACACAAAAATATTTCTCCAGCGTAAGTGAGCACAAAGATATAAAAATTTCGCTCACGTCCGCGCGTTACACTATAAATAGCGCGCAGTATTTACTGATTCATTCACAATTACATCATGGCTGAAGGTGAAACCATGGATATTGACAACCTGTTACCAGACTTCATGATAAATGATGATGAACTACAACTGCTCGGGAACATCGATATGGTACATGATGACCCATGGCTGGATGCTATTATACAAGACTTATTTAAAGATGAACACCAACCACAGGGCGGCCATAATCAAGACCCCCAGGAGCGACACCGGATCTTAGTGACCCCCAGGAGTGACACCGGATCTTAGTGACCCCCCGGGAGCGACACCGGATCTTACGGCACTCGAATACCAACGATTTGACGAAATGGACCGAGTGCTAGAAGATATCTACAAACAACAACAAAGCCTCCAAGTTGAAGAAGAAGAAAAAGAAGAAGAAGAAGAAGAAGAAGAAGAAGAAGAAGAAGAAGAAGAACAAGAACAAGAACAAGGAGAAGGAGAAGGAGAAGAACAAGGAGAAGGAGAAGGAAAAGAGCACAAGAAGAAGAAGAAAAAGTCAAGAAAATACAAAAAAAGAATACACAGAAACATAAGGGGAAAACAAAAGGAACAAATTGAAGAGGTCATCCACTACGCTACCGCAATAGAAAGAAGACTGGCACCCAACACAGAATGCCAAGCAGCACAATATTTACGCTGCGTGGAATGCTGTAATCACTTCGCCAAATACGCCATTTTCCCCTGTGGGCATCAAGCCTTGTGTATAGCCTGTATACACCGACATGCCCGATTACCACAGCTTCCGGACGATTACAAACCCCTAGTGTGTGAACTCATAGCGTTGACATGCCCGGTGTGTACTGTGAGAAGACAATCCCACCTGTCCCCAACGATGTAATCGCTTACATCTTCCAAAGGCCCTTTTTAGGGCCAATCCATCTTTCCGAAAGAGGAAACTTGTAAACTCAAAAGCACAAAATAAAAAAAATAACACCAACTCCTGCACATGCACACACATACCTAGGTAACAATAGGTAAATAACACATCAATTTCCAGGTTAAAGTCCATTTCTATCTTTATAATATTACCCCAATGCATTCTGGGTCACGACAGAATGCCTTCATTTTACACCAAATTCACCTAGTCTAAATTTGCCATGTTAAAATGTAAAAAACCCTAGTCCGTAGCCGTACACGTTATAGGTGCGCACCTCTCTCTCTCTCTATCCGTACCCGTATACGTTATAGTTTTTATTCCACCCTCACCCTTGTCCGTGATGATTCGGGCTGTAATGTTATCTGCAATCATTCCGCTCATTTTGCACCAAATTTTTGCATGGGTTAGCCCTAAAACACTGAGAAAAAAAACAACAAACCCCTGTGTGTTTGGAAGTAAGGGGTTGGCCCTGAAAAGGGCCGTTGATGGGGCAGGGATTGTTTTTTGGTGTTGGAGTTTGGTAATACTATAGAATATAGAGGGCATGATGTAGGACCTGTGATTTGAATTGAATGTGCCAAGTTAGAAGTTCTCTTTCGACAACAATTGGTTGGCCCTGAAAAGGGCCGTTGAAGTCAATTTGTTGACCCTGTTTTCTTCAGGGGGAGTTTTCCTGTCTACTCCTTACATATCGCTGACGGAAAAATATCTGTACGGCTCCATCGTGTATCGGTGTTGTCCGTCATCATGGTGCGCAGAAATGGGTAGGTCTTGCAGGAAGCGGGCTGGTGGTATTGCTTCCATATCGACAAATTCTGGCTGGACTTGCTGTTGTTGTTGTTGTTGTTGTTGTTGTTGTTCTGTTGGTGGTGGTGGTGGTGGTGGTGGGTGCATTTCCTCCATGGCGTTTTTGAGGTGGACCAGCCAGGCCTCGTCCCTCACTGTTCTTGCGGTCCTTATCAGGGTCCGGAGATTCTGTGCTGCCCCCGGATTGACGTTGTTGTTGTCGTCGTCCATGTACCGGCACCATCCTGTAATTTCTTGCAACCAAAAGTCCTTTATGGCTTTCACCATGGCCGCCCTTTGCCGCCGGGCAATCTCCCGTTGTATTTGGGCCATTCTTCCCGAAGCCTTGGTTGTAGACATCTTGGCCACGCGGTTCATCTTCTTCTTCAAATAGGTATACACGTCTTTATAGTACGGTGAAAGGTTTTGGAATGCCGCTCACCACGCTCCTGCTGGCTTTATACTGACATACAGGTGATTTTCATTGGCTGTTTCAACCTCGGTGATACTGGCTTCATTGGTTCTTTTTAGGGCTAGCGGATTGGCTCTTTTTATAGCCATCTCATTGGCTCTTTTTATAGACATCTCATTGGCCAATAGTGGGGGCCCCCACCCTTCCTGGGTTACGCCAGAATCCCGTCATTTTGCACGAAATTCGTCTAGTGGAAAATTTCCATGTTAAATGATTGCGTGTATTAATAACAGTAGAGTCGATGTACACATCGCTGATGGGTGCCTACGCCCACGTGCGACCACCCTTCCTGGGTTAACTCTCAATCCACATATTTTGCACGAAAATTCGTCTATGGCCAATTCCCAGGTTAAATGATTGCAGATAACATTACAGCCCGAATCATCACGGACTTTCACGAAGGATGAGGGTGGAATAAAAACTATAACGTATACGGGTACGGATAGAGAGAGGTGCGAAAAAAAACCCTATAACGTGTACGGCTACGGACTAGGGGTTTTTACTCACGAGTCATCACGGACTTTCACGAAGGGTGAGGGTGGAATAAAAACTAGAACGGTTACGGGTACGGATAGAGAGAGGTGCGCACCTATAACGTGTACGGCTACGGACTAGGGGTTTTTTACTCACGAGTCATCACGGACTTTCACGAAGGGCAAGAATCGATATATACACATTTGCCTCGTCGGTGTTTTGTCATTCACCACTATGGCAGCGCACGGAGCGGAGCTTGCCTTCTTCCAACTCACGCCTGACGTCATCCTCATCGTCTATGACCATGAACTGCAGCTCATCGAAGAACATCCGCGAGAGGTGAAGCTATGTTTAACCCTAGCAGGATGGACTCTATTGACACGGTTGTTACAGGGAAAAGAGCCCGAAGTCGATTTCATGCACGTGGGAGTCGGTGTCTACCTACGAAGTGGTAGAGATGATTCTTTTTTCCCCCGGTTAGAACAGTGTGGTGGTGCCTCTATCCTACTCCGTCCGGCATTATGGCAGGCGCTGAAAGCTATTATCACCGACGTCCACGACGTACTCCACCCCCAGGCGCACTCTGTAGCTACCCGCACTCTTACACCGGACTGCACCCTATTGTTGTATCCCCAACGCGTGGAGCTCATCGATGACGACAGTAGGTGTTGGTGTACGTCTGAACCAGCGCGTGTCTCTTTATCCCCGGAAGGCTGGATTACCTTGAAACGGGTGTTATGCGGTGACCTCGACGGTGATAGCATTCACCTGTGTGACGACGTCTACATTTTCCGCGGTCCCTATTTTGCTCGACTCCTCTGTCTCAAGCGAGGTGGTTTTACTCTGGACCCCGATCTATGGACGGCTTTGCAACAAGTAGTCCCCATGGTCGATGAAGTACTATCTCTACAGGACCCCCTCACAGAATAGTACGACTCAGTCTGTGCCCACCTGACACTATAAATACCAGGGGTGAGACAGAGTGTGTGTCATTCACCGTTCGACATTTGGAGCAAGCATGTCACGCGACCTACGAGCCATCCTGCCCCTTACACCCCAGGTGGGGTTACACGTCTATGAAGATAAAGTCACCCTGGTGGAAGACCGTGGAGATATTTGCTGGGCGCCCGCTGAGACCGTATCGAATACGGTGACGCTACCTCGTGACGGCTGGACCAAATTTAAACGGGTGTTGAGCGGTGAGCTCGACGGACACCTCATCCACATAGACAATGCCATCTACGTATACCGTACCACCTTCTTCCTACGCCTGGGCCGCTACCAAGACCCTACGCGAGGCTTCACCCTAGTCCCCGATCTCTGCACAGCCTTGGAGAAAGTGGTGCCTATTGTGGACCAGCTGTTTACACCGGACGAGCGATCATCAGACCAGTTGGCGTGGGCTCGTGCTATGGAGGACGCGCTGGCTGAACCCCATGAACAACTACATGAACCCGATACAGCCTGGGAACAGAAAAGTACTATATCTATAGGGTGCACAGAGGCTAGAGTGTCAGTGTCACCTGATGAAGCGAACACACCACACCCGGACGGGGACCCAGGGGCACCCCGATGAGGGGTAGGAAGACAGGCACCCCGATGAGGGGGTCCCGAAAGGGGAAAAAGGGGTCGGCATCTACAGTGAACAAGGTGTTAACCGATTTGTATTACAACCCTACCAGTCCAGCCGCGTATAGCGCTGTGGGAGCGCTCGCTCGAGCTGCCCATTCCCAAGGCATCAGTCGAACTGAAGTTCGAGACTGGTTAAAAACCCAAGACACTTATAGTTTACATCGAGCAGCCCGACGACATTTTCGCCGTAACCGAGTCATCGTAGGAGGCATAGACGCACAATGGCAGGCTGATTTAGTGGATATGAGTCGATTTGCACCCCACAATGATGGACATCGGTACATGTTGACCTGTATCGATATTTTATCCAAGTATGCATGGGTACTACCCATTCGCACCAAAACAGGAGAGAATCTGGTACGGGCGTTCCAGCAGATTTGCAAACGGATGAAGGCACAGAATTTCTCAACCGACCCTTTCAAGCCTTTCTTAAGAAACAGAAGGTATTTTTCTTCCATACGTACAACGAGACCAAAGCCTCTGTGGTGGAACGATTCAATCGCACCTTCAAAGGACGAATGTACAAGTATTTTACTGCCCAAAACACCCGACGGTACATCGATGTACTACCTCAACTGGTCCAAGGGTACAATCGAGCCTATCATCGCAGTATCCAGCGAGCTCCCCTCGATGTGACAGAACGCAACGAACATCAAGTGCGTGGTACGCTGTACTCACCCAGTCCACCACCACTCACGTCACCCCGTTACAAACGCGGAGATGTGGTACGGATCAGTAAAGTGAAAGGACAATTTGAGAAAAGTTACTTGCCCAACTGGAGTGACGAGCACTTTGTCATCGTTCGCCATAAACGTCGACAGCCACACGTCTATCAACTGAAGATCTACAAGGAGAAACACTGCAAGGCACGTTTTACGAGGCAGAATTACAACCCATAGTGAAAACACCGAAAGACTACTACACGGTGGAAAAGATTTTGAAAACGGAACGTCGACGTGGCATCCCCTATCATTTCGTCAAATGGCAAGGTTGGCCCCGTTCGTTTAATTCCTGGGTGTCAGGCCGTGACATGAAACGCCTATAAATTCTAACCCCTATCACCTCCATCCTTCAGTGTAGGGTTGTACCATGGATAGTGCACATCTACCCTTACTGTTACGGACTCGAAAAGCACAAGTCGGTACTGTAGTGTGTCTAGTAGTGCTTCTGGGTACCTTATTTGGAGGCGTGTTCTACGATTTGGCGTACGTGATATCCTGTTTCAACACCCTTCGTCCAACAATTCCACCTCAATCATCCACTTCCACCACTTCCACCACCACTACGACTCCTACGCCATCTTCTACCACCACTACGACTCCTACGCCATCTTCTTCTACCACCACCACCACTACGACTCCTACGACGCGGCCCACGACGTCACCTCACCGCCAGCCTCCCGTCGTATCAACCCAGAGACACCCCTATACGACGCCCCGTACTACTACTACTACTACTACTACGACTCGACCTGATCACCAGCCTCCGTCTACCCTGAGACACCCCTCACCCAGTACACCGACGCTAAAAACATTTAGAGTGGACTCCGGTGAATCACGTTTACCACGGCAACGGTACCCGTTCGACTACGATCCCCGGTGGGATCCACGACAACGGTGGTGGGCCTCTGAACGCCGGGCGCAAATCACCAAATAAAAAAAACGGCTATGGATCCTCGGTGGCAGCATCCTTTCACGTGTCTCATCGCTGGACCGACAGGGTCGGGAAAAACACACTTCGTTCAACGCCTCATCCAACACGGGTCAGCCCTCATTTCACCTCCCGTAGCTCGCATCCTGTGGTGTTATGGAGCTTGGCAACCCGCGTACGAGGAACTGGCACGTCTCCCGGGACTCACCTTAGTGGAAGGCTTACCCCCTGAGGATACGCCAAAAGACACGTTGGTCGTGGTGGACGATCTCATGACGGAAACGGACAGCCGAATCACCCGTCTCTTTACCAAAGGAAGCCATCATCGTCGGTTGAGCATCATCTACATCGTGCAGAATCTCTTCAGTAAGAACAAAGAGCACAGGAACATTAGTTTGAATGCTCAGTATGTGGTGTTATTCAAAAACCCCAGAAACGCTTCCCAAATTATGCACCTGGCCCAACAGATGTACCCTAAAAACACGGCCTTTGTACGAGAAGCCTTTGAAGATGCTACCCAAGGAGCTCACGGGTATCTACTCATCGACTTGAAACAAGACACCCCCTCCACCCTTCGATTGCGCACCCACATTTTTCCCGGAGAGGTGCAGACGGTGTACACACCCAAATAAAAGAAGAAGACAACCCACTCTAGCCGTCACAATCATGTCTGCACGGATACGCAAGCACGCGCCGGCCCTCCGCGTTTTACGCAGCGCGCCACCGGGGGTGGGCCGGGCCCTGGTGCGCGGCGCGGATCCCGACTTGGTACGGTGTTTGTGTGAAGTGGCGCATAATGTGATAAAAGGCAATGTTCCGCTCAGTCCTCTGCAGAAAGGGAAATTGCAACGGCACAAGGCGGGTCTCCGAACGTTGGTGAAGAAGACGGGTAGTGTCAAGAAAAAGAAACAGGTGTTACAGCGTGGTGGATTTCTCGGCGCACTCCTCGCACCCTTAGCCGCTACTGTACTGGGACCGTTACTAGGCTCCATCTTGGGACGCTAAAACATGGAACATACGAAAAAAATGATGCTGGTCGAACCTCGACTGTTACAGAGTTTGCAATCACCCTATCCCGTGCCTGCCACAGTGCAACACCTTCAGTCTCTGGATGAAGAGATGAATAGTATACTCCAACGTCGACTACCCGATCACGAGAAAATTCAACTCTACCATCATACGCTGAACCGGTACCAGACGTTTATGGATCAATATAGAGGGAGTGGTAGTAGTAGTAGTACACCACTCCCACAACTACTCACAACGCCCACACTCACACCACCACCACCCTCACCTCAGCTGGAAGAGGAAGTGTTGGTCAGTGTGCCTAAAGCCTTCAAGACCAAGGCGCGTTTATTGTTGGACCGGGTGAAACAGAATTCCGATATGGGTTGGAACGATGAAGGAAAACTGCTGATTCGAAACCAAGTGGTGCCGGGGTCTCATATGACCGATTTGATCAACGATATCGTACGTTCTCGCAAACACTCTAATCCACCGGGCTGGGAAGCCTTTGCTCAGGGGTTAAAAGACACACACACCCCTCAAGAATTGGTAGGGAATCCTAACCGTTGGGCCTTTATGCAGCAATCGACCCGACACCAACCACCACCATCACCACCCTCCTCTTCTTGGGCCCCCATGTCCTCTGCCCAAAACACCACAACGACGACGGGGGCCTACCAGATCTAAGTCACCGCGACGATCACAACGCCGAGGTAAGGCGCCCAAGGCCTGGGAACCCTACTAGGGGCACCCCTATAAAAACCCGGTGCAGAAGGCAGAACAACTCAGTCGTCATGCTTTACCTGACGTTGCCCAGTAATAGTTCACTCGATGTGTTTCCTGACAACACCTTGGCCAAGTATGTGACTCAATTACCACAACCGTTACATTTACCTGGTCGGTGGGAATGTGGACTGGTAGATATTCATTCCCCTTACTCGTGGTACAACGTACGAGACCAAGAAGTATGGTACGACGTCACCTACGAAGGCAAAGTAACCAAACTGACGCTCCCCGAAGGCCAATACGATACGCCCCAGAAGTTCATAGAGGGTCTGCTGTCCTTGTTGAAGTACAAGGCTCTACGGGAGGCCACGAATAGTTCAAAACCCATGAAAGTCTATCCCTTCAAGAATCACGTGATCTGGGCTGTCAACCCACACAACGACAAGGTCTGTATCCTGCTGAGCCCTAACGTGGCTGTGAAACTCAGTCCTACACTACAGCAAATGTTAGGTATGCCTTACAGCGTGTACCCGGGACCCACCACCGACAACGGTGACGTTGTGATGGATATGAAAGTAGGCATGTACGGACTCTACGTCTACTCGGACGCAGTGGACAGCCATATTGTGGGCGATGTGAACACACCTCTGTTACGGGTGGTGCCCATTAGCAAGACGTATGGCAATCAAGTCAACCAGAGTTTCAACCATATACTCTACCTGCCCGTACGACATACCGATATCAACACGATCATGGTGGATATAAGAGATGACACGGGACGCCCGGTCGCATTCGAACGAGGGAAAGTGGTGCTGACACTTCATTTCCGACAAGCCCGTTCTCCTCACTTCGTATAATGTACGTGCCTTACCAGTGCCATACGCCCAGCTATGCCGATTACTACAAGAAACAAACGGGAGGAGGCTTGCCCATCTTTAGCGGTGCGCGCATGCAACGAGGTCACGGATTGGGAAACATACTGGGCAGCATTGTGAAAACGTTCTTACCCTTGGTGACACGAGGTGTTAAAGCGGTGGGAAAACAAGCGGTACGCAGTGGATTGCGCGTGGCCGGTGATGTGATGGGAGGCACAGCACCCCGACAAGCCTTCAAACGACGGGCTAAAGAAGCAGGCAGCGTCTTGATCGCCAAAGCCCTTAAAAGACAACCACGGACACAGCGAAGAGTCATTCGACGTCCAACACACCGACGACGCACACCCCCGAGGAATAAGACCAAGAAGAAGAAGAGTAGTAGGAGAGACATCTTCGCATAATGGCATTCATTCACTCCGAGTCGTGTCCGTCTACCAACAGTGAATTGGATTTGTGGACTATTCCACCCACGCAAACCAGTGTAGCCGAAGGACGTTGGGTAGAACATCGACCCCTGGCTAGCCTGACGGGGACGGGACCAGTGGAATTTACCATTGAAAACAAAGATACGGCCTACCTGGATTTAGCCCACACCTACTTGTACGTGAAAGCCAAAATAGTGGACGCAGCCGGGGCCGGGGCCGGACGATGCAGTAGTAGGCCCAGTGAATCTTTGGCTGCACTCCTTGTTCCAACAGGTGGATATGAGTATGAGCGATAGACTCATCAGTACGTCGACCAATACGTACCCGTACCGAGCCTACATGGAGACGCTGTTGTCGTACGGTTCAGATGCCAAAAAATCCCACTTGCAAGCCGCGCTGTACTACAAGGATACACCCGGCTCCATGAATAGTACGCTCGCAGCCAATAATGGGTTGACCGCGCGCAAAAACTTGACAGCCGATAGCAAGTCCGTCGATATGATGGGGCGACTGCACGCCGATCTGTTCCTGCAAGACCGCTACATGATGAATGGTGTATCCATCAAGATCAAGTTGATCCGTTCCACACCTGCGTTCGCCTTGATGGCCGGTGGAGCGGCCCCCAATTACAAGATCGTCCTAGAAGATGCAGTCCTGTTTGTGCGTACGGTGGATTTGCAACAGGGGGTGTTGGTGAGTCACATGGAAGCCTTATCGAAAAAACCAGCCCTGTACCCCATCCGACGCGTACAGACCAAGGTGTTCTCTGTGCCAGCCGGTACGATGATGGCCAATCGTGAAAATTTATTTGTAGGGGATCTCCCTAAACGTGTTACCATAGCGTGTGTGACCAACACCGCTTTCAATGGAGCGTGGGATGAGAACCCGTTCGCCTTTCAACATTTCAACCTGAACTTTTTGGCACTGCACGTGGCTGGCCATCAAATTCCAGCACGGCCATTACAACCGGATTTTGGTAACCAAAACTATGTGCGGAGCTACCTGAACCTGTATACAGCCACAGGACAAAACAACCAGGACGAAGGAAATACCATCACTCGACGAGACTTTTACCGTGGGTACACGTTGTTCGCCTTCGACCTCACCCCCACCTTGGAACACGATCATCAACTGGCCTTGCTGAAGAAAGGAAACCTACGGTTGGAACTGCGTTTCGCCACCGCTCTAGCCCAGACCATTAACGTGATTTGCTTTGCCGAGTTTGATAACGTCATCAGCGTGGATCAGCAAAGAAACGTGCTGTGTGACTACGCCAACTAGAGTCATGGATACAGAACAGCTGATGGGCATACTCCAGCGAGATCCGAAGATCCCCTTTCGAGGTGTGTTTCCACACAATGTGTTTCCCACCCACTCCACCACCCCAGCAGCCTACATCCTGAATACAGACCCGGGGTCTCGACCCGGTGAACATTGGGTAGCTGTGTACGTGGACACCCTAGGCCAAGGCGAATACTTTGATTCCTACAGACTTGCACCCCTACATCCCGATTTGGTGAAATTCATGGACGTATCTACTACAATGTGGCGTTGGAATACTCAAAGATTACAAGGACCCTTGAGTAGTGTGTGCGGACAGTACTGTGTGTTTTATCTCACTCACCGGAGTAGAGGACATTCTATGCCAACCATCGTACACATGTTTGATGATTATTGTCAAGCCGGAGACCGTGATGTCCTCGTCTATGACTGGACGGCCTCTCGTTTTAATGTGCATGCTCCATTTCTCTGGTTAACTTAAATGCACTGCGCGCAGGCCACTTGTTTTTTTATTATTATCACGTTATTGTTATGACGTTGTTGTTCTGACGTTCATTGATGTTCAATAAAATTGATGAAAAAACACAAAAATGATGGTTTTGACTTTTTTTATTTAAGTCAACAAGAAGGATTACACTATGTACAAATAGAATACAGGGTACAAATAGAATAGTAGGGTTAAGGTCCAAAAAAGTTCTGTCAGGAGTAGGATTCGAACCTACGCCAGCTCTTCGCCGACCAGCACTTAATACCGGCGCCTTAGACCACTCGGCCATCCTGACTTTTACAGTTGTGTATCAACAGTTATAGTTCGACATTGTTCACAAGTCCAAGTAAGTGGTGCTCACACCATCGGCCAACACTTTCCATTTCGGGTAAAAGAAAGTAAAGGCGTCTCGTTGCTGAATGTACGTCCGCATCTGGTGGTCCACCACGCGAAATCCTCGGTTAGTGCCACTCGCACTGGCCTGGCTTTGCAGCACGTTCAAGTACAAGGCTTTGTCGATGTTGGGATCGCGCCGGCTCACCCCTTTGCAGCTAAACTTATTTTCGTCTCCCCCGTAACAGTAATACGTCTTGGAGGAGAGACCAATCATAGCATCCCCACACCACTCCAGCTTGAAGAGGCCCGGCGTACGCTTATCGTACTGGTAATGGTCACGTCGAGGTAGCCACTGGTCCCGTTCCGCTTCATACTGGGTACGTAACTCCGGTTTCACCAGGGACTCCCAATCCGCATTAGAGACAGCCATGTAGGCCGAGTCCGTATCCATCTCCATGAGTTGCCAGTCTGATGGATTAAAATACACACCCATGAAATCATACAGAAACTGCAGCATCCTCAGCTTGGCCACCTGGTATACCATACACCCAATCTGCAGGGTAGGTTGTAACGGATAGTCTTCTTGGCTAAAGTGACTTCATAGGTGTCGTCATCGATGACCTCCACGGACCGAAACAGAGGAGAATTCACTTTTTTGCGGGCTTGGGCAGTAGTACAAATGTTCACGTTCACGTGCTTATCCTGGTTCGTGACCGTTTTCCATAATACCCATTGCCCGTCAACTTCCAAGATTCACCGATGATGGCCTGACTCGGGTCTTGATCACCTTGACGACGGGCCGACGTCACGATGTCGGCATTCTCCGCAAAACAAGCGTGGGGTACGTACTGTATCACTTGGTATATCTTGGTAATTTCCAAACCGTGGTTCATGTACCACTGCAGTAAGGGAGTACCCAGCAAGATTTTCTCGGCCCACATACTACCAATCAACATCCGTCGAGGTTGAGGCAAACACTCGTGTTGCTCCGCATAGGCCCTCATGGTGTCCCCAATATCATCCCGCCCCACCAGCGTGTTCTTAAAGATGGGAGGACACTGGGCGAAGAGAGGCTTGAGAGTGTCGGGAACATGCAAATCACATTCGACAAAGCCGTAGAGGTCCCCCGAACGAATGGCGTCGAACATCTGTGGCAGACTCAGGAGTCGCCGACGACTCAACGGGTACTCGCGCTCTTTTAGGAAACGCCGTAAATGGGACAGGGCCTGGCACATGGTGTGAAATTCACACTCCCATATTTCGATCAGATGGTATCCTCTCTCTTTCACATAATCACCGTTCTCCACCACTTCTTCCCGTAATTCTTCCGGTGTTTTTCCACGTCGTTCGTTGAAGCGTCCAGCGCTGAAATGACATCCGTGACCGTGCCAAATAGCAACCGTAAAATTGGAATACGGTGGGTGTTCTACCCACCAGGGCAAACCCATCGACGGGGAGTCGACGATCTCCTATGCGCTTCTCTGTGGCGTTGGTTTGGTGTCGTATAGTAATTCCCCGTCGATAGGCTTCCCAATCCAACCACTGATCAGCCAGATACTTGTAGGGCGTGCGTTGCGGTGTAAAATGCCGACCTTCCGCCAACCAACGTGTATAATGGCCACTGGGCATAGGTTGGGCCAGCAACCACAGGTACAAGGCATTGGCATCGAATCCGATGATCTTAGCACAGGGTTTTCCACTGGGGAGAGTAGTGACGTCCTTCTCGTGGTAACGGTGAAAAATAAGACTCGGTCCGCCCACAATGTTCTGCTTTAGACAATCATGCATGTCTGCATCTTTTTGCTGTATCAGCGAGAAGTACGTAGGACACGCTTGAAAAAGATGGCGAAGCGCCAGACCCGGTAAACTCAAGCACTCCTTGAAGATATCGACGTGCATCTCACGACGAAAGAGTTGAACCATTTTCTCGGCCGCTTCCAGGAAAGGAACCACATCTAGGTTATAATACCATATCAGGAAATCTCGCAAGGTGTGCATATGTTGATCGTTCCATACCTGCTGTAGTTCCCGGTACGTGTCTTCGGGACATTCCACTTGCTTCAAATCATAAAAGAAGGCATTCCGGGGTGGCAACTGTGTTTCCTCCAAACAGTCGAGCGTCGATATATACGTGTAAGGGAACCTCCCTTTGGTGTGTGCACAGTCATACGCCTTCACCCACTGATCATAGCTATAATTAGGAGCTAAGTAGTTCCGTACATCCAGGAAACGGAGTGATGTGGTAGTGAGGGCCATATGATTATTGATCTTCTTGATGACGGACTTGATGGTATTCGCCTGGGCAAAGTAGGGGTAAAGAAATTCCTTCACCATGTTCAAGTCATATAGCCCCGAGTTGAAACCTAGCACCTGTAACTGGCCTAGATATTGTAGGAAGCGCACTTTCAATTTCTCCGCATACGGTTTCGGTAAAGGCACATCCTGCGACTGCAGGGGCTGCGACTCGGACTCCGACTCGGACTCGGACTCTTCATCGTCACTAAACGCTACACCCAGTATAGGAATCCGATCGTCCAGTTGGTCCAGTACGTCCTGGAACTTGGACACCAACAATTCTGTACTAGCCGCACTGACTTCCTCTAAATACGCCATCATGCGGCTGATCAACTCATGGGAATCCCCAGTGGACACGAAACACACCGGTGCAGCGTCATAGCCAGGTACGTTGCTCGAAATACTCACACTCAGGGGAATATGGCGCTGCGTCCACTGCGTTTTCGCTGAAAACATGTCCATGGGCTCCAACAGGGCCTCAAAATCGTAATACGCCCGGTAGGGAAAATAACGGTCCGCCTCCGGTATGATCAGACCCTCATCGGCCAGTTCCTGGAAAATAGTAGGCGTATTATGATACACACCACCCGGATATACTCGCTTCACAACGTTCGTACAGATTTTCTCGTGGCGATGTAAGTCGTGAGACTGTTTGAACACCCGATGGCATTGGGCACAACTGTAAGACTGAGCGTACTGGCTCATACTGTAGATCAGCGAAAAATGACTGACGCCATTGTCGTCGAACACATTCACTTTCATTGTAGAAGCATACCGTTCTGTTGAACGACGAACCAATTCAGCCACAAATGTATCCTCCTCGCATCGTAATCGGTATACAAAGATATTGAGGTTGAACAGTGTTTCCACGTCATCCAAATTCTTGAAGGGAACTCCACGGAAGTGCCGCTCATCCAAGTCTTGCTGCTGTAAATACTGTTCCCAATAGTCATTGGCCACTCTGCCACAACACCGGGGATCACACTCGCCCAGATGCACGGCCAAACACCGAAACAGACATTTCCGGTCTTTGTAGGGCCCGTTTCGCCCTGCTGTTAATGCATACAGGCCTTTTCGACGAAGCAGCCAAGGGGGTAGTAGTACAGGAGCACCGATAGGATGATCTCTCATTTTTGTGACGAAAAATGTGACGATGGTCACCATTTCCACAAGCCATTGGGTATTGGGGCGTTGCAACCGGGCCCATTCCAATGGATCCAACGTAGTCAGTTGGTCGATGAGTGGCTCCAGAGAAATCGCATCCGTCACCGTGAACGGCTGGTCAAACACATAGGTATTATTGCTGGGATAATAATACCGCACCTGATCCGTCTCCTTGTGCCGTAAAATGTACCCGAATGTCATATTCAGCTTGAACGCTGTCACCTGATCTGTGAAAATGTTCTCGGCATAGGTAGACAGATACGTGAGGTCGTGCAGTCGAAAGTTATACAAGTCCAATAGACGACGGTCACGGTGAAAACAATGGCGTATGGTAGCCCAGTGACGTCGATAAATGTCCCTGACACGCTCGTCTTCAGGCAAGACTTCAACCGGAGGTGCTGCTGGATCCCAGGGAAAATCTTCTCCACGTCTCATGCTTTCTCTCCACGTCTCATACAAGCTGGTAGGCAGGCAGGGCAGGCAGGCTAGAGGTGAGGCAGGCAGGCAGGCAGGCAGGCAGGCAGGCTGGTCAGGTCAGGTAAGTCAGGCAAGTAGTGCAATGAATACACCCCACCGCTAAAAATCGCCTCCTTTTATACGTTTTTCTACAATCCGCCATTTTGAACACACTCCCACAGCCGCCATTTTGAACACACAGGCCGCCATTTTGAACACACACGCCGCCATTTTGAACACACTCCCACAGCCGCCATTTTGTACACACACGCCGCCATTTTGAACACATTCCCACAGCCGCCATTTTGAACACACAGGCCACCATTTTGTACACACTCTCACAGCCGCCATTTTGTACACACTCCCACAGCCGCCATTTTGAACACACTCCCACAGCCGCCATTTTGTACACACACGCCGCCATTTTGAACACACTCCCACAGCCGCCATTTTGACCACACACAGGCCGCGATTTTGAACACACACGCCGCCATTTTGAACACACTCCCACAGCCGCCATTTTGTACACACACGCCGCCATTTTGAACACACTCCCACAGCCGCCATTTTGAACACACTCACCCAGCCGCCATTTTGAACACACAGGCCGCCATTTTGTACACACACAGCCCCCATTTTGAACACACTCCCACAGCCGCCATTTTGAACACACACGCCGCCATTTTGAACACACACGCATGCCATACTTGACCTCTCTCAAAATACTCGCTTCTGATTGGCTGTCGCTGTGACGTCACAGAGGTCATATGCAAATTTTTGAGGTCAATTGGCTGTTAAATCAGTTTTCCCTACTACTCACAGCACAAATAGGTGAGGGTGCAGGGGCCGCCCAGGCCCCGGAAACTCCAAGGGTCTTAGATGGCCGGAGATGCGTTCTAGCGTATTTCCGGGTAATAAAACAAGAAAGCTTCACATGTATAATCTCTGTATATTTTGCCTGTTTTGTTGTTTCTCATTTTTTTTAATATTTCCCGCCAAGAAAAAGAGAATGTTCGAAAGCAGAAATAAATTAAATGTTAAATATATATCATTTCAATCAAAAGATTCATCAAGCTTTAATCATGTCAACAACACAGATGTTTTCTACTTGTCGTGCTTGTTGGGGAGCCGAACACAGGTCAACTTATGAATGTGAATGAGCCATCCTCCAGGATACTATATTACACGCTCATACTATTCAGCTTGTATCACTGACGTCCCTACTCTCCTTGTTCCCCCCGCTGATTCACATCGCATATTTCGCGCCTCTTGGCGATTAAGGGGGCGCTCTGCACAGGCCAACCACCATAATCACTCTCACGGAAGAGTCTTGGTCCGCTTTGTTTTTCACGGCAACCAAAATCCGGGCATCCGACACCTTTTCTCTCAGTGGGTGAGAGATCTTTCGGCCAGTCACCATTAAATGTTTTCATGAAATGACGGCGCTAAGCTGCCAAGATTAGTCTCTCGGTAACAGTAATAAATTACCCAGCGTATATGACATCTAATGAGTGATAACTGTGTGGAAAAACGCGAGAAACTAGTGAACTATTTGTTCACAATCAACTGTGAATTAAAGCAATATGAGTTGTCTCTCTTTTCAAACGTTCATATGTCGTTAACGGCAAAACTAACAATGAACGGACGGCAACAGATCTAATTACGTTAATTTCTGAGTTAAGAGTGAACAGATTTTTGGATAACTTCCTCCATTGTGTAGTAAGGTTCGTCAACTGATTGCAAACATTTGTTCACTGATACCTTCAAATAATTAACAAATAATCCCTGTAAATGTTGTTAATATCCCACTGATAAGACCACGCTTTATC
>JAVTVY010005891.1:0-41817 GCA_036873755.1 Hanleya hanleyi
CAGGCACAAGACTGGACAATGTCATGGAGGGACAAGTTCTTCCATGAAGGCCATGACGTAGCTATGGCTCGAATCTCATGAGAAGAAGCGGTAGACAACAGCGGAGGGGCGTCAATGGCCAGTTGATAAGACCACTTAATGGTTTTCTTCAGCCATGCGGCAATGGTATTTTTTGTAATGTCACGCCTTGCAGATGGGCGAAGAGACAGAAATAACAGGCGCCGAGAGCCGCGAACGGGGTCGGTACGAGTAAGATAGTGGCGGATGGCTCGAACAGGACATAGCAGAAGATCGTCCTCGAGACCATGTACAAAGTCTGATAACGCAGGAATGGAGTACGAGCGTTGAGCACACGGACCTGATCGAACAGACTCATTTTTGGCGATAAATTCAGGAATGGGCCGAAAAGCAATGCAAGACCAATCCGCTTTCCAGGTCATAGAAGATCTCTCAAGAGCATGAAGTTCAGACACTCTGGACCCCAAAGCAAACGCCGCCAAAAAGGCCGTCTTATAAGACACAGCTTTAAAAGACGCGGATTCTAAGGGTTCAAAAGGTGGATGAATCAGAGCACACAGAACCACACCGATATCCCATTTCGGTAACAGTTGCCGAGTACGACGCGACTGTAATGCGAAGGCGCGAATTAGCACAGAGATATTATCATTAAGGCTAATTTCAGTACCCGAAGTAAGCCGTAACACCCTAGCCAGAGCAGATCGATACCCTTCAATGGTGCTGATTTGGAACTTCTTATCACGGTGAAGGTGAAGGAGGAAGTCAGCTACTAGGGAAACAGAGGCAGTGTCGGGATCGGCATCACGTCTTCGGCACCAGGCGACGAAATAGGCCCATTTCGCCTGATAGAGCTGCGATGTGGAGGATCGGTTGGCTGAAACCATCGTCCGTGCAACCTCTGCTGAAAATCCCTGGAGTGAGAGTGCATTCTGGATAGTCTGCAGACGTGTAGGTTGAGCCACCGCGGGTTGTGATGGAGAATCCCGTGCGGTTGACATAACAGGCTGGGCCAAACTGGGAGACAACGTGGTGGGGCAGTGAGGAGCGGGACCAGAATCGGGAACCACTGTCGACGAGGCCACCACGGAACTACGAGCAGGATGATGCAGTCGTGTCGAGAAATCTTTTGAAGAACTTCCAGAATCAGGGCCATTGGTGGGTAGGCATAAGCTAGGAAGTTGTCCCAGTTGATGGACAGAGCGTCGATGGCGAAGGCTCGAGGATCCAGAATCGGACTGACGAACACGGCTAACTGGGCGTTGTTCCTCGTCGCAAACAGATCGATCAAAGGTGACTCCCAAATGCTGCAAATTTGTCGAAACACCTCCCGATGAAGCTGCCACTCTGTCTGAAGAACGGTGTCTGGCCGGGACAAGCTGTCCGCTAAGACATTGAGACAACCGGGAACATGGCGAGCATGGATATAACAATGATGAAGGCGAGCCCAATCGTACAGCTCCCATACCAGACGAAACGTTGATAGCGATCGGGTGGTACCCATCTTGTTGATGTGGGCAATGACCGTGGAGTTGTCCGTCGCGATGAGAAGGGACGAATTCGTGAGACGTAGACTCCAGTGTTGAACCGCTAGGATGACAGCCTTCATCTCCAGAAGATTGATGGGAAGTTTGGCATCCAACGTTGACCATCTGCCGGACACTTGCAAGTCGTCCAGATGGGCTCCCCAGCCGGTCTCCGAAGCATCGGTGTAAAGATGGTGATCCGGAACCGGAAAACGGAATGGTACTCCCTGCATGACGTTGTGGCGAGACAGCCACCAAATCAGATGAGGATGTAGAGACGTCAACACCGGAACCGCCGGATTTAGGTAAGGCGTCTGTAGGAAGGGAGACAGATGATACTGTAGAGGCCATACTTGGAGTCGGCCGTAATGCGTAAGACCCTGTGTGGAAGTAAGCAGACCCACCAGACTTTGCCACTGTTGCCGTGTCTGTGACGTTGATGACAAAAACCTTCGAACTAGCAGTTGAATTTTGTCCCAACGATCCTCCGGAGGGTACACCAGCTGTAACCGAGTATCGAATATCGCTCCAATGTAGCGGCGCACCTGAGCTGGAACCAACTCTGACTTGAGAGGATGAGGGATGAAACCTAGGTGTTGTAACACCAGTAGTGTGAACCGGACCTGGGCGTTGAGGAGAGACTCGTCCGCTGCCCACAGGAGTATGTCGTCTATATAGACCTCGATTTGAATCCCTCGTAAGTGAAGAAAGGCCATAACCGGTGTAGTGATCCAGGTAAACAACCAAGGGGCGATATTGACACCGAAAGGAAGAACCTGCCATTCGAAGCGACGATCGTTGATCACGAAGCGTAGGTAACGGCGATGACGTGGATGAATTGGTATATGAAGATACGCGTCCTGGAGATCGATTGAGGCCAACCAATCCTGGAGATGTACGCGGGCCCGAATCGATGACACAGAAGGCATCTTGAAATGAGGTGGAGCGATGAGATGAAGTTTGTTCAAAACCTTTAGGTCGATCACCATACGCATCTGGTCTGAGTCCTTCTTTGGTACCAGAAACACGTGGCTGTAAAACCCTACGCTGTCTTCGGTCCGTGGTAATTCCCTTACTGCTCCCTTGTCGATGAGCGTGGTGACCGAAGATAGCAGCGTCTGTAAGTGACCTGCGGGAACTGGCAGACGAGAGGAACGAGGCCAAGCGATGAGCTTGGGCAGAGATTGAAAGTTGAACAGGAAGCCCTCCTTTAAAACTCTTACAATCCAGGCGTCGTCGGTGATGAGCCGCCAATTCTCGTAGAAGACCTGCAGACGCCCGCCCACGACCTGATGAGTAAAAGAGCGGAAAGCAGGGAGTTGAAAATCTTCGGTTTGAACAGGAACGGGAATGTAATAGTCATTTGTTGGCATGTCCACCTCGTTTGGAAGATTTCCCACGAAAGGAACGGCGACCACGGCCTCTTGGAGGTTTGTCAATGCCTCGAAATTTACTCCGAGAGGTGCCCTCCTGCTGGGTGGTAGTGGTGGAAGACGTACGAGTTCTTCTCTGCTTACGCTCCGTGGAGCCGCCCGGACGACGAGCTACAGATGCAATCAGGCGAGATGTCCGTTCATCACGAACCGAGGGCATAACAGACTCAATAGCATTATTGAAGATGAATTTAGATGCCAATGGCTGATGAAGCAACTGATCCTTAACCAAATAAGGGACATCCGGTTTGACCACCGTAAGTAAGGAATCCCGTTGTGCTTGAACAAGAGAAACATAGGAATACGAACCAGCTTCGATGACTCGACGGTTAGCGTGAACTAGCGTGTCCAGAAAACCACGCAAGTAAGCCACACGACCTGGGGTTAAATAAGCCGATCCATCGTCTTGAATTGACGCAGGATCTAAAGCAATACGAGAAGCCGCTAACAGAAACCAATCTGCGGTAGATGAAGCCCGTTGTATTTCTTGTAACATCTCCAAATTATTCTCCATAACTTTGGAAGAGACCGATACAGGGGCCGACTTGCCCACCTTAGACACCTGACTTAAATCCCGATCTCGTTTGGGTGGTTTGTCAGGCAACACGCCATCATGAATGTCGAATTGAAAATGAAAACGAGGTTTACGCAACTTGTTGTCATCCTCTAATTGCCGATCAAACTTAACCAAATCATCCTTCAAAGCTGGTGACGGCGCACATGAAGAACGAGATGGAGACACCGAGGACGCAAAGGCCGAAGAAGCCGCCGATCGACCTACTCTACGGGACGGGAGAACAACAGAAGCACGCGGCATATCCGGTAGTAATGATAAAAGTGCCTCCATTTTATCTGCAAAATCCATCCTAGGCGCAGGTTCCGGCTTTACTTTAGAAGAGGCGGAATCATCAGAATCACTAGAATCATCAGACGAGCTCGACGAAACCGGCACAGGTGGATGCCTGATATGAGTTCGGCGAGAACTAGGCAAATCGTGGACGACCGCATGATCAATGAATGGAGTCCGCGATGAATGAACATGGCGCTCTCTATCAGAAGGCGATACCGAAAGCCGTGGTAAACGGCGTGGAGACGCAGGAGAATGTAGAATTGAAGTACGAGAACGGCGAGCCGTAGTAGAATCACCCGGTGGACGAGAGCTACGAACCGGAGAACGAGATCGTCGTACAGGCGAATGAGAACGACGTACATGTGACTGAACTGGAGACCGAGAACGTGAACGACGTTGCGGAGTACGTGAGCGTCGAGTAGCAGCATGGTACCGATGATGTGAATCAGCATACGCAAAAGTCGAAGACCCCAAATCAGCAATCTGGACACTCAAAGGTAGGTCCGAACGACCCACCATAGAACGAGAAACGGCTTTAGAACTGTGTTTTGATTTTACCCGCAAAGGAGAAACCGACACGTCACGATGTTTATTTCGTTTAGAGGTAACGGAGTGTGTTAACCCAATAGGTAATGGAGAAGTCGAAACAATATGCGGTCCCACTGCATTCTTTTGTCCGACGAGAACAATAGACGGGTCAGCCACGGTGGGTTTGGGTCGAGAAGTCTTTGTTGCACTAGACAAAGAAACCGGTTTGGCTACTCCCGACATAGCCACACCTGTACATGCTAAGCTGTCTAAAATTTGTGATTTATCTAGAACTGTTCCGCTGGGTGGAATATTTACAGAAGCGGGAGAGTTCTGATTACTAAGCTCATGAGAAACATTTACATCGATACCAACGAAATCTTCGTTAGTTTCCATGTCATTTACCAATGCAATTTCTAACAGGCGTCTGTCGACTTCCGACAGAGACGGGTCGTCAGATGCCTGTAAAAGGTAAGCCCGCCTGGCTCGGGCATAATTCTTCCAAGCCAGCGGGCCCCATAATACACATTCGGCGCAAGTACTTCGCCGATAACACAACTCTTTGCAAGAAAAACAAACCGAGTGGGCGTCCAAACTGGACCAGAATTGCCCACACGAATTACATGCAATAGAAATCGGAAGCTCAGACATGACAATGAAAGAGTCTCCGACAACAAATAAACAATTTCTGACAAGAAATAACACAAGTCAAAACCGATAAGGATACTGAGGGTCGTTACAACAACAACCCAGGTTGTATAAACACTTCCTTCCTGATGTGTACTGGTCGAGGTACAACAGAGAATAGAGAGCGTGTATGGCTTGGACTAAGCCTTTATAGTAATCCGGCTGGAATGAGGTGGGAGAGTTCTCCTAGGGGCGGACAACTCTCCGCTAGGGGAGCTAACTTTTAGTTTTAACTTCCGTTTTCTACGTTGTATCATCTTCCTGACGGAGATTAATAGGCATAGAATTGAAACAGGTTTACGATTTGGGCTACAAATTCATGAATTTGAGGTCACAGTGACCTTGACCTTGACCTACATTTTGGTATGTGACACATTGTCCCCCTAATGTATCTACGGACACAAAAAAAATGTTATTTTTAATATTTTCCT
The DNA here is from genome assembly GCA_036873755.1 of Hanleya hanleyi. Classification (NCBI taxonomy): domain Eukaryota; kingdom Metazoa; phylum Mollusca; class Polyplacophora; order Lepidopleurida; family Hanleyidae; genus Hanleya; species Hanleya hanleyi. Next base: position 5,471 of record JAVTVY010005891.1, read on the forward strand.
GATTTTGGAGTCACTGACCTTTGACCATCAACCTTGACCTAATTTTTGGTATGCGAAAATTCATTTCCCCCTATCGAATCCACTAAAAAAAAATTGAAATTTTTAATGATTTTTTTATTTTTCGGTCACACTGACCTTTGACCTCGACCTACATTTGGTATGCAACACATCGTTCCCCCCTAGGGCATCCACTCACCAAAAATGAGACCTGTAGATAGAAAACTGTCAATGATCAATGATTTCCTGATTTTTAGGCAACAGTGACCACGCCCTCAATTTTGGTATGCGACACATCGTCTTCACATAGCGTATCCACTCACAAAAAATTGCAACTGTGGATAGAAAACGTTCACAGATAAAGACTTCAGTGAATTCCTGTTTTTCAGGCCAGTGACCTTTGACCTCGACCTTCATTTTGGTACACGACACATCCTCTCCCCGTAGGGTATCCACTCACCAAAAATTGAAACTGTAGATAGAAAACTGTCCCAGATATAGACCGCACACGAGGGACAGACAGATGAACGGATGGAACGACGGACAGAAATCGCCATCACATAATACATCCGCAGCGGGAAAACCGACTTTACACGCCAACATTTGAAAAACTCCAGTGAAGCCCTTGGCATGTAGGCTACACTTGGGGTGGTTGGTCAGGAAGTAACAGTGGAAGGATATTAGTGAGAGCGGACAGTTTGTGGGTGCGTTGGCACTCCTTTTTCTCTTCACTTTCATTCCAATATTCCTATTTCGGTACACACACATACACATGAGCAGTAGACCTAATTGGGTTTGTTCCTAACTGCCTTAATGGGGTGCATGACCAGGACAACTTTCCAGCATGGAAAGTATATGTAACTTTCTCCATTTCAAGATCTCAGTATTGGCCAAACAATGAAGGCAGAACAGCTTTGACAATGCCATCAATCACAGAGAAAATAATATTCAAATTTGTTACCAGTTTATATAGCCAGGAAAATTCAAACAAACACTGTGATAGGAGTCAAACTTCCGACAAAGCAAAGCAAATCATTTCGAATCAAATAGAAGAGAGGCCTTAGTTGATTCATCTAGGCTCCATGGTTGCTTGGAAATATATTATCTTGTCTTTAACAAATATCCATTATTCCCACAGATTAGTTTGGCATAAACTAGGAGTGAGCGAGTGAATATAATTTAACATCGCTTTCAACAATATTTCAGCTATATCACGACGAACCAACCAAGCACCACCCAGCCCAGTTGTGTTCCTGCTACTTCAAAGGCGAAATCTTTGAAGCAGCATGGAACCATCCACCCTCCATCCACCCTATAAAACTCTGAAGGATGAGTGAGTGAATAGAATTTAACGTCGCTTTCAGCAATATTTCAGCTACATCACGACGAACCAACTAAGCACTACCCAGCCCAGTTGTCTTCCTGCTTCTTCAAAGAAGAAATCTTTGAAGCAGCATGGAACCACCCTCCATCCACCCTTTAAAACACTGAGGACAGCGCACAAGACACAGACAGGACGCTTACATGGTGCAATAAAGACAAGCGATAATTACAGTGCTAGACATCACATATCAAGTTCCTGTTGCTTCTCAGCAAAATGCATTGAAGCAACAGGAACCTGAACCCACGCAACCACCCGCTTGGCATAAACTAGAATGACTGAAACTCCGAATAAGGATGTCATTTTGATATATAATCTATATTTCAGCATTTTTAGGCCATCATCAGAAAGTGCTGAAATATAGAATTATACATCAAAATGACATCGTTATGCGGAGTTTCAATCATTCTATTTTAACAAATATTATAGGCCACAATTTCCCAAAAGCTTTCATCATGTTGACTGGAAAATACAGGAGAGGTGCAAAAAATGGATGTACACTGGAAGGCCTGATATAAGTCTTGTGAAGCTCAAAATTGTTCTCAAATGGTTATTTTTTCCATAATTTCAGATACAGAAGAGAACAGATATTACAGTTAAATAATATATCACATCATAGTTATTTTATTCATTATACACATGTTTACACAACATGATTATTTCACATTAGATGGTTGGAAATCTTGGTTCATGAAACAAATATAACAAAATGTACAATACCACCACACGATCAACAATGACATCACTTTAGGTTCAATGCTGTAACTTTGTTATTACCCAGAAAAAAAAAACACCTGAGCAGCATTTGGTTTGTATTTGCTTTGAAGAGCAAGAAAATATACCACAGCAATTATGCCAAACAATTTGAACTTAGTCCTGATGACTTCAATTTCGAACTGAAGTTTGATTATTGATACCACCAAACAGTGGTGATACAAATAGTTCCATGAATTATTGAAATAGCCATGCTGTGAACCACGCTGTTCATGGGAGGGGTTCTGGTATCCATTTCTCATTCCTAACTTACCTTGGTGATAAGCTGAGAAAATCTTTAAATTACAACACTAATGACCATATATGGCTAAACTGTCAGATGAAATAATGGGCAGTATTGCAGATTTTGCTCAATCTACATGTACTTATTCAGCAATATATGCCCAGAAAATGAGAACACCCATACAATGTTTTTATCTCATTTGAACATGTTAACCTAAGGAAGCACACATGCAGTCATGATGATGTATAATAGCATTTGCCATCTCTGAGAAAACTGTATTGTTCAATATACATGTATGCAAAACATAAACCTCAATTAAGCTTGTGGGCACATTTCCCAGCAACACAGAATAATGCTTTCTATTCTTGAATTGACATGGATAATTGGGTTGAAAGTTAAACCTCTTCAGTAATGCTATCATTGGCTGGATATTCTTCCAATTTTTTCCATAAGCCAATGAAAATGCTGGATTATTTTTGAAAATTTGAATGAATCGATCCCGTGTTTTAAAATGGAAAGGTAGTGTTTGCTGCACTAAGAATTCATTATCATCAAACATAGAGTAAACCTTCAATACAAATCTACCATAGACATGGTATAGTGGGATAATCAACTAATTTCTATGCATACCGGTACCTGCATTTCTACACATACTTCAGACATGCCATGTTCAACACACAATCAAAATTTCATTATCATTTTGAATGGGAATTACATTATAAAACTAATGTACAATTGAATCACATTATCACAATAGCGCGACATATTATTGGTGCGACATATTACTTTTCTCATAACCAATATCACATTGTTACACACATATGCTATATTTTCGCTACCAGTTCAGGATTCTTTATCTAGTAATTGGAGGAATTATATAATCAAATACAACACAGAATCTCACATGTATCATCAACATGGTATCAAAATTACCATGATTACAGCTGTTTGCATATAAGCCCAAGTTCCAAGATTCTTGTGGCTGGGTTAAGGTTTCACTAACTGAACAATAAATTGTTTCATAGGGCCTAATCCAGCTAATCCAGAATGAATGAGCCAAATGGCAAGAGGGGCAAAATGGTTCTCCCTGCGAGCATGTTGAAACTGGTCTTATAGTTCCAGCAGCTAAAACGGAAAGAATATTCAGTCGTGATTTCTAAAAAAATATATATATTTTTTTATGGCAAGGGCACTGCATGCCGATGATGCTGATACATGTAGGGGCTAGATTAGGGCCTGATAGTCCTCCTACAATGTCTTTTTTTATAAGATAGCCTGGACTAATTTGTAATTCTAATACCAATCCAGTAAGACGTATAAATCTGCCGATTCAATGTTTCTTACCCTTGTGGTGCTTGAAAACATAAATGGGTAAGTGGAAAACACCTGACAGATGCTGTTTTCAACTCTACATTGTATTCTGTTGATCTTGTGTATAAATGAATAAATTAACATTATCTTAGATCCCTAGTGTGCAATAAACACCTTCCTGCTATAAAAATATATTTATTGTGATGATCAGATATTTTTTACAGTGATATGCTTATATTACTTAAATAGCGGCGTTATCTCTATGAAATGGTTAAAAATCAAGTAAAATAAATTAAAAGAAATTGAAATTAAAGTTATAAGTTATAATGGGTTATAAGCTGAGCAGTACAACTTGACATTGGAAAACCTACAAAATGGTAGGAAAAGAAACAAGGAACCATGAGCTTAAAAAAAATAATGTGGATGTTGTGTGGGACAGAGAGAACTTTCATGTATGGTTGACCATGGTATTATGGTACTTGGAACTTAACATTGCTGACACATTCTGCATGTCCCGGGACAGTTCATTGCTTCACTTGGAACTCCTCCCAACATTGCTCAGACATTCTGCATGCCCCGGGGGAGTTCATTACTTCACTTGGAACTCCTCCCAACATTGCTCAGACATTCTGCCTGTCCCGGGAGAGTTCATTACTTCACTTGGAACTCCTCCCAACATTGCTCAGACATCCTGCCTGTCCCAGGACAGTTCATGATATGGACAACCAATGTTTCATAAATTCTTGAGTGCATCACAGATGAGTTCTGTCCCACACCGGTCAGTCAAATTTCTGAGACTGCACAGTCTGACGGAAGCTGCTATCCCATACAGTTTTCTGATTGAATTTGCTAATACCATACTGTGAGACATACAATGCTCAATCTTAGAATTGCTGCTCCAGACTCTTTCTGTTATTCTATTTTATTATTATGTACATATTGTTATTACTTGATGGCAATCAATTTTTGATCAATCAGTTTCTCATTAAAAAGATGTGTTCACCATACCCATATCCATACAGGTATGGTCAAATGATAGTGGCATATTCCTGGAAGATGTGACTGTTCCCTCTGGAGGAGTATAACATAGAACATGATTCCTTCAAATAACTTCCTGTGAAGACTTGGATTGATCAGGTCACGTCCAAACATCCTCCAGGTATCGTTTATGTAAGCGCAGTTTCATCAGATGGGAGTTGGTCTCTTCCAAGGTCCAACCTGTAACAAGTAAAGAACAGTTGTACAATTATATCCACATACATGTATACATGTACACAAAAGGCAAAACCTAGAACAGTATTACAATTCAATCAGGAATAACAAGACAATATTGGAATGTTAAACTTGAATGTGAAATGCAAAGGTTTTCAATGCAGTTGAATTATTCACCCATTACATACATGTTTAACGGTGAAATGCAGAGGTTTTTGGATTCTCCTTTTTATATTGTACATAGGTTGAATAACTTCGCTTGGTTTAATTCGAAGTATTTCGTCCGCTGAAAGATCTTGGAGAGTTGCTATCCCAAGCCTAGCTGAATTGAGATTTGCAAACTGTCATCGCATTGATATCTTTCCTTGATTGTGACGTCATGTCAGACCAGCCGCCCCCGGAGACTGAACTTTACACGTAATGACGTCCGGCCGGGCGGTCTGGTGTGATATCACAAACTAGTATCAAACAAGAGCAGATATGTGATACAGATTTCTTTTCTAAAATCGACTGGGCTTGAGATGCCTAACTTTCTAAAGTTTCTAGCAGACAAAATACATGTACTTCAAATAAAACTAAACGACATAAGATAGGCTGATATTTTCATCATCAACTAGTCCAAGGAGAATGTAAAAAGGACAATATGAAAAACCTTGCATATTGAATTTGAATTGAATTGAAACTTTATTCACCAGATTTAATAATATATACAAATAAGTGACAGTAGATAGCTAGACTGGCGGGAATAAAACCCTAGCAGGTTTGTTGTATCCCATAAAACAATAATATTGAAATCATATTAACAAGAGTAGAATATTATCATTCGTTTCTTAGCTGAATGGCGAATAAAGATACTGAAACAATGATGGCAGTGACATATATTATTGGTACCCTCGAGGACGTCACGATGGGTCCGTTCAAAATACACAATAGGTGGAATATTTCTATACAATATTTCCAAGAGAAGTATCCCAATCAAGTGAAACAGCAATCGAGATTGATGGGTAATACTGATTTTGGTACGAACATCACATATTAGTCTGATTGATAAGATATCTCGACAATTCATTCTTAAATAAGGATTTAGAAGTAATGGATTTTAATTTCGAAGACAGAGTGTTCCAGATACGTGGACCTTTGAGTTTCACACTGTGAAATGAAAGTTGAGAACGGCAAGGATTACGAGTAACATTTAGTTTGGAATGTCTTGTTGGGTATTGATGTGTTGTTGATTGTTTCGTGAAGTAGCTTCTGTAAAGTGATGGAAGAAATACACCATGGTAAATAAATTGATGACAGAAAATCAAGGTACAATAGATGTCAATTTTGTACACTGGTAGGATATTCATTTGTTTAAAGAGAGGTGCAGAATGCGCATATTTCTCGCTCAGAGTGACAATACGAATGAGTCGTTTTTGTAGTAAGGCCAGCGGCCGGACGTGTGATGGATAGGTGTTGGCCCAGACCAAATTACAGTAGGTGATATAAGAGTAAAAAGATATAAGAGTTAAATATATACAATGATTATTTGTAGAAATTTATTCATTTTAAAATGTCTGACATATATACCAAGATTGTCAGCATGAAAGAACCATATCACACAAATCAACATTGGTTCATTTCAGTATGTTCCTGCATCAGAGTCCCTTTAATTGGACAGATCTCAAATGATGCCACTTAAAATACACCCCTGATGACATCATATATTAAACATCATATGTCTACTAACAAATGGAAACTCTGTGCTGTTTTTCCTTCTATTACAGTTTAACATACATTTCAAAATAAGACTATCGAAAAATACGATGGGTGGATGAGGAGGCACTAGACATCTTGCCATGGTAATTTTCTATCTAAAACATAATTAACATGAGTAGTGTGACTAATGTCACAGGACCTACAAAGTAGGGTGAGGAAGATGACTTGGGGGTCCAAGCGTAATGTTATTGGTCACCTAAGTAGGTCAAATTTTCATCAGAAGTAGGCCAGCTCAGAACTTGCTGGTAACAGTCCCCTAATGAACGTTCATGCCAAAAATCAAGATTCTAATGTCAACGGTTCTCCTTATTTTGCCGAAGAAATGATTAATTTTCTATCTAAAACATAATTAAAATGCTCAAAACTTAATAAATTTAGTAGGAGTAGTGAGAAAAGTATCTTCCTCCTCAACCACTTTTTTTTACTTGATCCATTCTACCTAAATCTTATTCATATTATTACCCTTCATCAGATCAAAACTGACCTTTAAAAGCCCGGTAGATTTCTATGAATGCAGTGTTGACATTTTTGGCCATGTTCTTGGCATCTCCACACACGAAAACACTGGCATTCTTCTCCTCCAACAGAGCGAGGACATCAGAGCTGTAACGAAGCAGATTGTCCTGAACATACTTGGGTTTATCCCGAGGTTGCTTGTCTCGTGAGAATGACAAAAACAGTCGTGTAAGTACACCACTTCTCTGAAATCCATCCAGGTCTTCTCTGAAAGAAACAACCATGTTGATATAATATAACTACAAGAAAATATTTTACTGGAGTTCATCCAAAGGTATAAGAAAAGATCAAGAAATTATAATATTTACACAATGAAGAAAATGAAGTCACAACCATGCATGCTCCAGATGAACGCAGGATAATATATTATGGACATTACCACAATTAAGTGATCTAAACCAATTACACAAACTCAAGAATGGCCCACAATCACTTCCTCCTGAAAATGAATTACACTGTACTCCATTTCTACTTAAAAAGTAGGATACCAGTTAAATTTATCTGGGATCAGTCATAATTATCATATTATTTTTATATTCTATTACATTCTTTCAATCAGAAGTCAACATTGCATGAATAAAGAAAATAATCAACTGTCTAATACTACATACAGGAGGATTGTCTGAATCAGTTGTTTACTACAGAATCAGCTATGGGTGTACACTGAGTTTAATGATCTCAACTTGATGTTATCAACCCCATGCATTACACCGCAATCTATCTAGTACCTGTAGAGATAATCACGATCAGAATGTCTGCATCCAAAGAAAAGCCATGTCTCTCCAATCTCCTCGGCATTGGAGCTGTTCTTCTGTAACATATCTCTGTGCTGAAGAAATCCTACAAATGGTGCTATGCCTGTTCCTGGACCAATCAAAATCAAGGGAATCGAGAGGTCATCTGGCATGTGGAAATGTTGATTAGTTCTGGGGAAGATTGGTATCTGAAATCAAGTCAATAATCAAACTTATATTATTTCAATTGTTGAGGTAAACTGAACATTATGATACAATTGCCAAAGCTTGTTTTTCAAGTCCGGGAAGTCTAAAATATTTTGTATCAGGATCGATATACATTTGTGTTCCATTGTTTAATTCAGTACAGTTGACCAAATAAAGCGGTGAAATGTCTCAAATGGCATCGGATAAGCTGACCACTGTGACACCACATAATTAGGAGAAGTCACAATGTTATGGTCCTTGGGTTAGGTATGACATCACTAAACCATCTGTTCTTCTTTGAAATTGGAAGAAAACATTTTTAAAAAAATCATTGCATCTCTCAGATTGGTCAAGAGTGTGCTTGCACCCCACATCAATTTGCAAAAATAAGTATGGGAAATTCTCCATTCTGGCAACATTAAATATTGCCGAATCATCCAAGTGGTACTACATGAAATTGGAATCACCCACATAAGCATGATGGGCTATCAGCAAGCTTCGGTTGCTCGTGGCAATGTTCAAGTATACTTCAATGTCTCTCATTTCACAACTGCTCAATAAGTTTTATCACAACTATTATTTGCTGAATATTCTCAAGATGATGTTATGTACTGCCACTTTAATACAAAGCTTGAAGCCGACAAGTTGCCTCAATGGCGGCACAATACCCACAGTTCAATCAGATTATGTGATTGCCACTTCCTGTTTGTTGATTTTGATCAAGTTGAACCATTGATCCATAGCACCCAGTGATCCATAATCTATACATCTTCATTTCAGAGTACAGACTGTAGATAAGTACATACCCTATTTCTTCTAATTTTTCGAACAGCGGTTTTAAACTTAGAAGCAGAAATGCAACATATTTCTGTCAACTGAGGCTAAATACTATGACATGGTTATGTTATTTATCCCAAGAACTGAAAATCTAGCTAGTGAAATTTGTAGAAAGTCACCAGAATTTCTCTCGATCGATGCTTGAAGTTTTATCATCTGAATAATTAGGAGAAATAGGGTAGGGTATATTATAGTACAGTAGAGTATATTATGTACCCCAGTAGTGCCACAAGGCTATGGATTACGGAACCAATCAATGGACAGAACTGGCACTTCAAGATTATCTTGGTCCTATTCTGCAGGCTTCTCATTGGATCATAAAGTATAGTCACCTTTTCAATAGTGGTCAAAGACAACTTGGACAAGCCGTCTTCCAGAGTAGAGGCTGGTAGTTTATCTCGAGTGATCGTATCTAACCAGCCTGTACATACACCTCGCCTGTTATACATCCTCCCATCTCCTCTCTCTATCTCCACTATGTTAAACACAATGTGCAGTCTGTCTGCATCAATCAGAGGTGAACTACAAGTGTAGAGAACGAATTAGGTCAGAAATCAGGTCAAAAGTCATGGGAGCATTTTTCGATTGGGAGAGGGGGCTACTATCTCAGCACTTAGGTGGTTGTTTTATGTGTTTTTCGGTGTAATACTCCGTAATCTTTTTCAAAATCTGAATGCGAAAAGGTTTTTGAAGTGGAACTTATACTTTCCAGCTATATATGGTATCTCCTGAGATTTTTGCACTTCAAAAGTTAAAATTTAGTAAATGGTGTACTCTGATGCATTTTGACGGAATATTTTGACTTGAAGAAATTTTGTAGAGTTCCATATTTAAAGATACCGCAAGCAGAACTTTAGGAATCTAAATGTAAAATTTTTGTTTCTTGTGCATTTTGACAGTAAATTGACAATTTCTTTTCGATGAACTTAAAAAGATGTTTGATCCAGAACTCAGTTTCATATTTTGGATTGGATGGGCCTGTCCATTTTTCAAAAACAGATGTAAAGTGCTATAGATTCAGTATTCATTTATTATATTTAAGAACTTATTACGATATCAATTTGTTTTTCTATTAGGAAAACCATATCAAAGCTATACTCTGGTGTAAATTTTTTTCCTGCTCAAAGTATCAGGGCAGCGGGGAGCTTCAGCCCTCATAGCCCACCGCATACCTCTCCCTCCACCCTGCTATGCCTGGTATCTCCAGAATTGAGGCATGATGCATTAGAGTTAATACCAACCAATGACTTCAACAGACTGTCCTAGTTTAGTTTCAAGTCATTTTAGAATAATCATATTTTGAATTGTCATTCCACAAATTACCATGTTACTTTTACCCAGAGTGAAGGACAGATCTCCTAATCGTCCGTGTAAAAGAGTCTGATTGAGTGCAACTGGCACATAATCTATTCCAAGGGAGATAATTCAATGTTGTCTGCCTTACTAAATCTATATTCTTTATCCATCATGGTAGACAACTCTTGAATTATAACCTACTGATTACAATATGTACATGTATTCGGCATATCAATATGTATAAATGTTATCACTGTGCAGACTATGAAACCTTGTAAAACGAGAGATCCTGAAGAATCTTGGTGCCCACCATTGTCCGATAGTTGTAAGCTAATGACAAGAGGATCTTTTTGTTCATTGTTACTAGGAACAAGCAATTGATTTGTAATTTTGTTTACAAAATTTCGAATCTGAACGAAAAAGCTCGAAAAAGGGACACTGGAAAACGCCAAGATATCATCTTCCTAAGTTTCAGGACAAAAAAGAGGATCTTTTTACCACAACTGAACAGAGACCAGGGCCTATTCATCCCCAGCGCCTATGACCTACTAATCCAGGAACCCCACCGTGCCTAGAAGCCTACCTTGTTAATTAATCTATCTTGTTAATTAATCTAGCCATATCCACAGTCTAATCCTATCCTATTATAAATTTCTCACCTAGTATAATACTATTGTTATCATCCTATTGACATTTACTCAAGGAACTGTATATATACTGATTATTTACTTATTGATATTGATGTCATTGACTTGAGAACGATACTAGTACCTGTATCGAAACGTCGTCCTGAATAAACTAGAAGTTGTTATCCATAAGCAATTTGTTTATTTATCTAAGTTTCAGGAGTTTCAAGATTCCTAGAAACTGTACTTATGTCGGTTCTTATAGTACTAGAGAAATGAGCAAAGTTAGTCTGAAAGTGAATGTACATGTATGGAGGATCCTTCATCTTCGTTTTGTAGTATTTTATTTTATTTTTTTATTTTTGCACGTGTCATCATTGGGTACTGGAAGCGAAGACAAATCTCTTTGACACTTTGGCATGAGCTATGAAACATACTTAAGATTTTATAATTAAGAACGAATGCTAATTCTGTTCTGTTTACTGGGCTAGTTTGAGATATCTCTTAAGATACCATGCTCGAAAATAGTAAGATGGTACAATACATAATACTGAAGGGATCCGGTCCGCGCAGTAAATTTGAAGCTTCGAAAGTGTCTGAATCCTGATCATCTCCCTTGGATCGAAACATGCATTAGTCTACAGTTGTTGAGTTGTGACGTTGTGTCGCAAGAGTGACGTCCCTTCATGTAGCCGACCCGCCGGCAGACGAAACGGTGGAGCAGTTCACTTGCAAACTGCATGGACTAAAGAAAACTTGAAGAAATACATTTTAATTCCGACTTATTTGAACTCCTTGAGATGGAAGGTGAAGGTACGGATATTCTCTATAGTCAATATATAGAATATACCCCACCGTTTCATCCGCCGACTCTTGTGATGCAACGTCACAACTCAGGAATACCGTATTAATTTGAAGCGTAAATTGGATTTTCGAATCGGACCAAAAAAGGTATCTTGAACAACTAGGCCCCATGTGGGACCTGTGTACCAAATTTCAGAAAGATCCATGCAGTACTTCTTGAGAAATCACGGTAACAAAGTTTCATGGGGAAATCCAAGATGGGCTGGTGGCCATATTGGATTTTTGAATCGGATCGAAAAAGGTATTTTGCACAACTAGACCACAAGTGGAATCTATACATGTACCAAAATTGAGAAAGATCCATGCTGCATCTCCTGAGGAAATCCAAGATGGCCGCCTGATGGCCATATTGGATTTTCGAATCGTACCAGAAAAGGTATATTGCACAACTAGAGGACAAGGGGAACCTGTGTACCAAATTTGACAAAGATCCATGCAGTAGTTCCTGAGAAATCGCAATAACAAAGTTTCATGGGGAAATCCAAGATGGCCGCCTGATGGACATATTGGATTTTGGAATCGAACCAGAAAAGGTATCTTGCACAACTGGACCACAAGGGGAGCCTGTGTACCAAATTTGAGAAAGATCCATGCAGTACTTCCTGAGAAATCACGATAACAAAGTTTCATGGGGAAATCCAAGATGGCTGCCTTGTGGCTATATTGGATTTTCGAATCGGACCAGAAAAGGGACCCCAAGGAGAACATGTGTACCAAATTTGAGAAAGATCCATGCAGTACTTCCTGAGAAATGACGATAACAATGTTTCATGAGGAAATCCGAGATGGCTGCCTGGTGGCCATATTGAATTTTTGAATCAGACCAGAAAAGGTATCTTGCACAACTAGGCCCCAAGGGGAAGCCGTGTACCAAATTTGAGAAAGATCCATGCAGTAGTTCCTGAGAAATCGCGATAACGAGATTTCATGGAGAAATCCAAGATGGCCGCCATGTGGCCATATTGGATTTTCCATTCGGACCAAAAAATGTATGTTGCACAACTAGACCCTAAGGGGAGCCTGTGTACCAAATTTGAGAAAGATCCATGCAGTACTTCCTGAGAAATCGCGATAACAAAGTTTCATGGGGAAATTCAAGATGGCTGCCTGGTGGCCATACTGGATTTTCGAATCGAACCAGAAAAGGTATCCTGCACAACTAGACCCCAAGGGGAACCTGTGTACCAAATTTGAGAAAGATCCATGCCGTACTTCCTGAGAAATGACGATAACAATGTTTCAAGGGGAAATCCAATATGGCTGCCTGGTGGCCATATTGGATTTTCGAATCGGATCAAAAAAGGCATCTTGCACAACTAGACCCCAAGGGGAACCTGTGTACCAAATTTGAGAAAGATCCATGCTGTAGTTCCTGAGAAATCGCGATAACAAGAATTGTTTACGGACGGACGGACTGACGGACGGACGGACGACGGACCACGGACGAAAAGTGATTTGAACAGCCCACCATCTGGTGATGGTGGGCTAATAAATAAAAATTACCTTGCTATGGAGTAGGGCCGAGGCAACAATCTAGGTAAATGTTCTGCAAGAAAAATAAGACTGAAGGTTTACACATTCTTGAGCAAGATTCAAAACATGTATTCAACCTGGGGAACTCGATTTTCTACTTATCTTTGGTGAGCATTTTATGAGCAATGAATATGGAGACTGTGTTGCAAATATTTTGATATTGGTTAAGAATTGCATTTCTAAACCATCCAAGAAGTATTAAATGTAACAATATTCAGTGAAACAGTTATAAACAAAAATTTTTAAATGCAGATTACAGCTGAATTCTGTGAAAGATATAAATATATAATTATATTTGTGGAGCTGAATATATAAATACATACCTATAAATCTGGTCACAGGAGGTTTACAAGATGGGAAAGACAGGAGAATGTCCATAATAGACAGACAAGATTCTCTGATAAACTTGGCATAATCTTCTGCCCCTTGTTTGCTGCAGAGCTCCTGAAGGCGGCGCTTTTCCCTGGGATCTCTGGTATACTCCACAAACACTCGTAGCAGAGCCTATCAATTGCAGTGAATGGTGTTAAGTTTTAAGTAAGGTGAAGATATGAATTATGCTGTATCATTTCTATGTTCAATGGCCACAGGTTAAAACGTTGGCAGTAATTGAATACCAAGCTCTATAAATGAAAATTTGACAATCCACAATGCCATTCCTGATTTTGTAAATTTCTGTGCAATTTCTGACTTGTAATGAAAGCTTGGTCACTTTCTACTTTCAAGACTTTCTGCACATGGGGAGAGTTATATTATGGACTACCGGTACTATAAAATATCTCCACTTCAGAGAATGAAAGGAGTTTTGAGACCAAGAAATGCCCTGCACTCGGTCTTTCGATAGTAAGTACCATATCCTCCTGACCCCATCAAAATGTGCTTAGGATAGTATTAGAGGGATATCCCAGAATTGAGGGAAGATGAGTCAAATAGGGCAATAAATGTCCACTCAGGGCCAGGAATGGAAAGTTGTCCAGCTGATACATGTAACCTCAACAAGGCAACAATTTTGATTGGAAGGTCATGTCAGGATAGTTGTATGGGTTCACAGGGATTCAAGAACATAAAGTGTACACACTGTAACATGTGTCACTCAGATCTGTCATCATCAAAATTTGCTCGGGATAGTATTTGACTCAGAGGGGAAGTGAGAAAAGATGGGGAGTCAAAATTTAATGAAATAAAGAAATATCCATTGGGGACTGGGAACATTTTTGTTTGGAAGGTAGAAAACACATAGAGATTGTTACAAAGTTTCATGACATTTCACCGAAAACAGTGGCCACATGGGCTAGACAAACAACCAGAGATGGTTAGTTAAACTTAGACATGTTAGATGTATAGGAGTTGATAAATCAGTATTATAGCCTTTTTACTGACTGAACTTGTCATATATGTCAAGATGATCTTGAAGCTGTCACAGGGCCTACAAAATTCACAGGTCGAAAGTGGTTAAAGTCTGGCTGTCATTCTAGTTTTATAACTAAAATAATTCAAATGTGCAAAAGGGGTAATGTTTACCAACCCTGATTTCCTGCCTGTCAAACATTGCCACAGTGCAGTATCTCTATCACAATTTAGGCAGTATCAATGACATTGTTATGGAAATACAAATCTGTCTCTGGGATACAGGGTCCGAAGTCCTAACTAGGCCCATGAGCATATATAGAAAGGTGGTTCAGAAGATAAACGGTGTTGATTGAGGGTTGGGACAGATAGTTACCATCCATCGCAAGTGAACTTTTCTTTGCATAATCTAGATTTTATTGCACTGTACTTCCATTTATAAATTAGTATTTTGTAATTTATGGCTCACAGGAAAAATAGTTTTTAACTGATTGTTATACCCGAGTATCATTTTCAGTGAGTCTGTCACTATTGATTGACTCAGGCTGCAATAGTGGAGACAGTAAAACTCAAAAGAATAGCTGCTTCCTGAATAGCAGATTTCTTTCTTAGAGTTTCAATTCAAAATAGTATCTATTTGTTTGAAAAAGCTCCCCAAAAAACACACGAAAAGCTGGCCATAATACCAGCTGATCCATATGTAGGGGTACTAATATTATATATATACCCGGTACTGGTACTGAATGAAAGTATTAGAACACATGAGTGCTGATGAAACAACAAGTGGCAAGACATCCATCTCAGAATATTTCAGTTCTCAGACATGTCAGATACATGTAGTATTATTTCTAAGTTTAAGTTCAATTGATTCATTAATTTCATACATGTACATTGTACATATATTCCTAACACCAGTCCATGTGATGACCTAGTTTTAGCTTGACCACTTCATCAGAAACTAGACCCAGCATAGATACATGTACAGCCCCTAGAGCTATGGTAGGGCAGCTCTTTACACATGTACATGTTGCCTCCTGAACTGTATTTCTCTGAGCTGAGGTCAATCTTTGGAAGAGTGACCAAAGTAGGCTTCCATACTTTAGTGTGTATTAATCTGATATCTTGAAGGAAAACAATCAACAGAGTATTATTTAATACAGGAAAGGGGTCAAATACATGCTAATTGACTATATATAGGCCTACAAAGCCTGTCAACCACTGAAGGGTAACTATTCTGGTCTGAGAAAGAATAAACAATTTGGAACTATTTTCATACGTGTACTTCGGACAACCCTAAAATCAGAAATTTTCTAGATCTGATAATAAAGGTGAGACAACTCACTTTCTAAAAAAACGTA
Source organism: Hanleya hanleyi (assembly GCA_036873755.1). Classification (NCBI taxonomy): domain Eukaryota; kingdom Metazoa; phylum Mollusca; class Polyplacophora; order Lepidopleurida; family Hanleyidae; genus Hanleya; species Hanleya hanleyi. Next base: position 21,445 of record JAVTVY010005891.1, read on the forward strand.
ACATTAACCTTAAGTATCCTGCAGTTAAATCTGCAGCCACATGTAACCAATTATAGTCACAAGACTGTTCACCTTTTTAGGGGGTTGTCTGATGTCCAGACATGTGGTAAATACATGACCCAGGGTGGCATGAGATGGCAGGCGAGATGGGATAGAAGCATTCCTCTTCTTGGTGTCTCCCAGCACAGACAGTTCATAGGCCCGGTTTGTCTCCTCCTTCACGCCTAGTCTGTACAAACAATATTACAGTGAGGCCAAGCAAAGTTGGGAACTTGTTCTATATCTGAACAGAAGCGAGTGAATAGGATTTAACGTCGCTTTCAACAATATTTCAGCCATATCACGACGAACCAACTAAGACCACCCAGTCAAGTTGCATTCCTGTTGCTTCAAGGAATAAATCTTTGAAGCAACATGGAACCAGACACCCACCATCCACCCTATGGTCATTCTATCTATGCAAAGTTTCAGAAAACCGTCAACATGAGAAGAAAATTTGCATGTTGTTATCACAAAACTTTAACATGAAAACTGAATGTGGACTGTTGAAGCCAGCCAGCCAGCCAGTCAAGTAGACATCATCCATCTGTCCAATAATTGGTGAACCATATCAATGAAGAAACATTTGATATTTATGATTGATAATTCCTTTTCTCTACTCGAAATAAATTTAGAGAGAATACTGGACAGACCTGTCTAGAAGCTGATCAACCTCTGTGGTAGGGTTAGGACAGATCACAGATATAGCATCACCAGGCTCATACCCCAATGGACAAGTCTGTAACAGGGGAAGAAATACAGGGGAAAAAATATGCAGCTGAAAAAAAGCTGAGAATATCATCGCTCCCATTATAATTTTCCTACATGTAGGTTTCAGACCAAATGCAGTTGTGTTGGACTTGAGGTAACAGAGAAGCTGAGTAAACTGTTTTAGCCCAAAAGGCACATGTGATTTTTTTTATTTTACAAATTATTTCATGTTGGGCATACTATAATTGAGCATTATCAAAGGCACTGGAAAGCGTTGATGGAATTATAACATGTTGAAGGGTACGCCTTAATTACTGCTCAGAATTTATTAAGTATGGTGTGTCTAAATCATGCTAAGAATTTATGGAGACTGGTGTATGGTGCTTACAGAGAGTGTGGTACATAGTATTGGTGTAAAATGTTAAAGAAGTACACCCTAGAACATGTAAAATGATGGACGGTTTTGGTGGCGAGATGCCTTGATCTTTCAGTTGACATGAAGCTCAAATTTCAATGACATATTGGAACAATTCCTGTTTATAAACCCTATATGTCATGTTGTAGTTTTCGCTTTCTTCCATTTTTGGAGTATCACTCGCATTAACCTAGCTCTGCACAGAAAATGGACAAACACTTACAGTAGCCAACTCTATATCCAGGGCTGTCTTCACCGCATCATCCCGTGTCAATCTCGTTACGGACACTATGGTTGCCATGGTAATGTCAGAGGCAGCTGATGGTAATGGACAGTTGTTTTGAAATGGTAGACTATTAATGTCCTGGAGAAATACAACATATCATTCATTTCTTGGAACCTCATTACTGCATGTGGAACAGTACAACAACTTTACATCGATCTGTACATGTACACATACTGAAATAATTAGGGGGCATAAAATGAGTGAATCAGACTGATTTTATCTTCAATATGAAAAATACAACTACAACAAAGCAATATTGTTTCATGTTGCAGTCTTCATTTTAGAGGAATGTGAAAACATCCCCATGCCATCACACTCCTAAACTATGCCAAGGAGTTAGGAAAACAGCACTCATCCTGTGAAATTCTACCCTACTAATCTTGTTAACCTTATTAAGAAATGAAGTCCTATATTGGTATTTATTAAACTGATTACCAGATGATTATCCTTGTTGAACTGTATGGTGAGGTATGATGGAGGTAGAACAGGAAGCGTTAATGAACTCTCACTTAAGGCTGTAGAACATGTGGTTAAACTCTGTTCACTAACACATACAGCTTCTACATGTACACTGTTTGTAACAGCCGTGCCTCTTGGTGTCATACTTTTGTCTGACACTGATGTATCAGTATTGGGCTGAAGTTCACCCAGTAAAATATCTTTGTTTATAGATGAACTGTCACAGCTATCACCATTTTCTGTGCCATTTTGTAAATGTACAATTTGGGTCTTTTCTGGATGATCTGACTCTATACATGTGGGTGTTACATTATCCACTCCTTCCGGGCTGTCAGAAAGCTGCAATACTGGGTTTCCATTCACTATAGTTCTAAGCTGTTCAGAGTTCCTTTCTGAGACATCAGACTCAGAGTTCTCTGCCCCTGACAGGGAACTTGATGTATTTTCTGATACACAGGAATCATCGTGAGAATACGGTGACACCTCCATGGTCACGTCTGGATAAACTGGCGGCAAACCCAGGAACTCCCTCACTGCTGGCAACAGACCATCTATCCAAGGCTCAGCTACAACCTCTAACCTAATCAATGAAAAGAATAAAATAGGCAAAATGTAATTGTCAAATGCTTCAATCTGCTTTATTGTCCTTCAATTTGAAGGACTATAATCTTTTATTTAAACAAAGATTATGGAGTTACAGTCACAAATGTCTCATGCACCACAGAGGTTACAGAAAGAGGTAAAGAAATTACAGTGAAACCTGAGAACTCCGACCACTGGAAACACCGGAACCTTGTCAACACCGACCAAACTCTCCGGTCCACTTTTTCTCCAATGTTAATTGCCTATACCAAGACCCTGAATACACCGGAACCTGTCCCCATCGGAACCGACCATGTTTTTAAATGCAAACCTATCTAAACAATGTTAATTGGCCCTGAAAACACCGACGCTGCATGCTAACCGACTGACAACTCACGCACCAGGAGGTCGGTCGGCCGTCGACTCGGCTATAATCCGCTATTCAGCACGCCCAAACATGTAGCAGTCAATTACACGATTGTCTTTGTCTTTCTTCCGTTAACTCACTATAGTATAATAAATACTGGTGCTAGGGGGCCACACCTGCAATAACACTGGTGAAAACCCAGACTCCCTCGTGGCCGGTTATTCCCCGTCAGACATATTTAACTGTGACGAGACTGGTTTGTTTTTCCGTGCAATGCCGGACAAGACACTCGGAAGAAAAGGGGAGAGTACAAGTCGTGTAAATCCAATCCGCAAATCCAGGCCATGACGAGCATAACAGGAGCAGAGCAGGAAAGAGCAATCCACGCTCGATAGGGTTTTCACTAAATATTAAAGTGCTACAACTGACAATTATTACATGTATTCAAATATTTAAGTTCATTATATTATTATATTGGCGTATTTATATATTTCGCATTGTGCTGACTTGAGTGCTATAGACCCGACACCTTACGTGACCTACATTGTACGGTACCGGAGTTGCGTCATCTTATACACTTTCCTTCATAACATCTTGTATATATTTTCATCATAAATGTGCATTGTAAATATAAACGATCAACATCATTTATAGTATTTCATGTAATTTATTTATTTTGTGTGTCGAAAAAAGGTATTGTAGCACAGTCCTCGTATTAGCCTACTTCCTTCCTTTAGCGTTGTTGTTGTTGTTGCCGTCTCTCAGCCAGACGCCAAAATCATCAACCCTGAGAAAACCGACACACTGTCAAAACCGACATATTTTTTCGGTCCCGTGCAAGGTCGGTGTATCCAGGTTTCACTGTACATCGACTTCTCTGAACTTGTGAAATATAAAATATGCTAGAAAATAGCTCATACCTTATTTACTGCTATAAAATAAGCAAGCTATGCATGGGAATGTGTGCAGCAGTCACCATAACTTCACCACAATTCCCGTGCCATAAGAGAGGTCATAACTCAAAATCATTTCAAGGGTCATTTGAAGCTGTGTTAAATTCATTCATTGTTTCTTCTGCCCATACTGCTTGATAATCCCAAAAGTAAGTGAAAAACACAACACAGAGGCTACTTTCGCATAAAATCACACTTACTGCTATATGTATGTGGCAAGAATAGCACAAAGAAAGTAGATGTATAATATATAAGTATATGGCATAAGACCAATTTGATCATGAGAAACAGTATCACTCGATACCCTGAGCTCATGTTATGAGTTTTCATCAACCTTCCTGACCAAACCGGGTTTTTTTATTATTGACCGTTTAGATCTACTATTCAGTTGACTGAATTATCTTTTTAATGAAAAATGTTCAAGATAATTATCAGTGAAAGAGGACAACTAAATCCAAATAAGGAAGAAAAAAAATTTGCCATGTCATATATTCATAGCTTGAATTTGCAGTTCCAGAAATGATACTGCAAAAATCAAGTTGGTTTTATTTTTATAATTTTTCTCTGATAGTATTAAAGATATGTTTTTCCCAAGGAAACTGTTAGTACTTATTACTTCAACACAACATTCTGTCAAATTTCTTCTGAATAGCTTGGGATAAAAATATGTTGAAATAGGTGGAGATAACCATATAAGCATCTTATATAAGGGGACAGAATTCCTTTAATGTAGTGCCCTCCGATTTTGCTCTGCTCTGTAGCTGATGGAAGTAGTTTATTGGATGATCAAAAAGGCATAACACTGGAGAAAATGTCAGATTGGGTCGAAAGTCACCTGCACAACTTCACATGGTGACGATAATTTGTGGCAAATGTGGAAAGAATGCAGCAAACACTCAATGACATGTTGCATCATAAGAAAAGTTAATGGACAGGTGGACAGACAGATGAACGCCACATCACAATACTTCCTGTCACAATTGTAATTTGTGTGTGTTGTTAAGCTCAGTGAGAGAATTTAGCATTGGAAATGCTAAGCGGATGGGAGAAGAAACATTGAATCAAATTAAAGTGACCTTACATTGTACAGTTATTTACATAGTTTATAAAATCACACCAGGCGTCCCAACATAGCTAAGAAATCACACCAAGGACCATAAGTCTGTACATAGCTAAGACATCACATCAGAAGCCATAGCTCTTGTCTGCAGCCAAGAAAGACGGCCAATACCAAGAAAATACAAATCAAGGTCTATAACTCTACACATCAGGGGTCATAAATTTTGATGTGATTTTTTTTTTTAGATGTGGACGAGTTCTGGCACTGGTATAATCTCTTAGCGATGGACAGAGTTATGGCCCCTGATGTGATTTTCTTCTCTATGTATAATGCTGCTTTGGCCACTGTTGTGATTTCTAAGCTGTGTACAGATTTCTTGTCTTCAGTAAATTCTCTGATAATCACATGAAGTAGGAAGTGAAGGTTCCCACCATACCATCAAAGGTGATCATGTTTATTACCAAAGAAAGTTGACAAACTGGTCTAAAATAACACAGAGAATCCATTTTCCTTGCCCTATTGTATTATTTTTGATGGTTAGCAGATTTATTAGAATAACGGACTGAGTTTTTTCCACAAAACTGGGAGTGATTAAATTTAAATAGGATGATTATAAGTGGATTTACCAACTATAGGCATATGCACTTCTTGTGATTTAATTATTACCTCATTTTTTAATGAGGAATAACCTAGGTCAGGAAATATGGTATTATTAGCTGAGCAAATATCAGCAGTCATATGCTAAGAACCTAACCGAGAGATCAGAAGGTGTGTAACAGCTAAAATTGAATTCAATTATTTACATCATAAAACTGTATATCAATTTTAATAAGCCTGAAACCTGATGATGTTTCATCCCACTTGGCCGCCAACATCCATGACAATTAAATCCCACTTCTATCCCTTGAGGCAATGTAGACCCCCAACATCCATGACAATTAAATCCCACTTCTATCCCTTGAGGCAATGTAGACCCCCAACATCCATGACAATTAAATCCCACTTCTATCCCTTGAGGCAATGTAGACCCCCAACATCCATGACAATTAAATCCCACTTCTATCCCTTGAGGCAATGTAGACCCCCAACATCCATGACAATTAAATCCCACTTCTATCCCTTGAGGCAATGTAGGCCCCCAACATCCATGACAATTAAATCCCACTTCTATCCCTTGAGGCAATGTAGACCCCCAACATCCATGACAATTAAATCCCACTTCTATCCCTTGAGGCAATGTAGACCCCCAACATCCATGACAATTAAATCCCACTTCTATCCCTTGAGGCAATGTAGACCCCCAACATCCATGACAATTAAATGGCTGGTGGGGATCATTATACAATTCAATTAGCCTGTCACCTCCCTTATGTAACATGGCATCAAGTTAATTGCCAGAGCGAGGTCCCGGGACTGGCACAGCCGGGAGAGCATGCTTCAATTTGGGGTATCGATTATATATAGGACTTCACGCCGTGTACTGCGCATTGACAATTTGATTAGTTCTGTGTTACATAAGCGATGTTAGTTTTCTGGATAAGTGATCACGTGTCATGCAGATGAATTCACAAGTCATCACGTGATTGAAAGAGATAAAATACATCATCAGAGTTCAGGTCCATTGCAACTATAAACATGTTCAGAGCTGTACCTCACTACAAAAGTTGTGAACCTACCCAATACCATCATCAGCCCAGCCACAAGGATAGAATCGTCTGGCCCCTAGCTGTTCAAGTCTGCGATCCAAACCTTTCCCACATTTACAGAAATTTGTGTAATTGGAATCTCCAAGGCCTGTGAAGAAAACATTGTACCATCTAGTCCCTATCTATTACATGTAGTGTCAATGTTTCAACATATTATACATTGTCTTCATCCACTGAAGGCAAAAAATCCACATCGCTTATCTGCCCTTGTTTGTTATTAGTTTGCGACATCATGTTAGACCACATATACTCATGATAACGTTCAGTTTGATGTGACGTCAGTCAAGAAAAGATAAGTGACTGTGATGAGTATTTTCATATCAGAATTAAGCTGGGTTTGAGGTAGTAACTTTTTCAAAGCTTCTAGCAGACAAAATACTTCATATCTGGGCATTCCCGATGTGTGAATGCCATCGTGTGTGTAGTGAAGTACATGTATGTGCCTCTGAGCCTCACTTGCAAATTTCTATGGAGTCAATTTTAAGTTTCTCCCAATGCTACAACATGGAAGCGAGTTTTCAGTTATAACTGGTATAATATAAAAAAGCAAAATCTAACAGACTTTGCATTTCACCATTAGATACAGATTACCCTGCTTCAGTTGTGAACAGTCTGGTTTAACATAAAGACTTTGATTACCTTTAAGCAAACATTTACATAATAATAGCAACAATTTGACACTATGTGTGTATATATTTCAAACACATTTATAAGGAAGTGGAACATCATGCACATGTACATAGTACCAGAAGCAAAAGTGTGTATCATTAGATCAGACTAGCTAGATGGCACTGCAATCATCAAACAGCCTACACCACTAGACTCTTGTACAGTCTCTACACACTGTAAAGAGGAAGTGCAAAAGCAGGGGTGTGACTAATTATGTACATTTCATATGAGATTCAAATTCCAGCATCAGCTCATCTCATGTGATGCAACACTTGACTTCCGGTTTGAGTTTGATGCTGCACGAAAGCAAAACATACATTTAACTATCTTATGTAACCTTATGTGTTACAAGCAGGGAAGCAGTGGCCAATGCTGTCTGTGTCTGAGGATGCAGATTTCTAGTTCATTGATTCTGATTGTACTGAAATGAAGGAAGCATAATGATAGAATAAACAAACATGCGATTTAATTATTATTGTTGGTAACGTGACGGTGGATGAGAAATTTACCCAATAATGTAAAATGAAGATGTTCCAGATGTGTATCAGGCAGAGTTTTCTTCTTCAATCGTCGCCAGAATTTCTGAACAGTATCAGGCGGATCACCATCACCAGTGGTTGATACCACAAATACCACACAGCCTTCTCGTTCTATGTTAAACTGGAAGCATAATCAGAAAGCATTGAATAAGAAATTATTTCCATAATGCTTCGTGAGGGACTGAATTTATGAGAAATAACGTAGTTGTAGTATCATTTCAAGATCTCCTGTATACCATTCAGCATCCCGCAGGACTGGTTATCAAAACACACACCTTTTCTTCTGAGACGTAAGCTTAAACATGTAGGCCTACATGGTCTAACCCACCCAACTACCATCTGTGCCAAACCACAACCCCAGACAATTTTCTCCAACACGACAGTCCATTTTAATAATGTAGGACGTTTAGGATTCCTTTTTTCGCATTCCCTAGCCGATAAATGTATGATAAAGTTATTTATTATTCTAAGCAATTACTACATGTATTTAAGGTGTCAGAAAGATAACTGTAGAAGCAGATGTATAGATTATGTGCATGGAACAAATACACCTGCCTATAGTCTACATTGTATATGAAGTCTATATTCTATAAGTCAATCAGCTGTCTACCACTACAACCACACTGGATTATCTAATATTCTGGTTCAATGTCTTACTAAAACACAGCTGTGAGTAAGACTCCTTTACTTAAGTCTATAAACCACATATATAAAACAAATGGATACCTTCCTCTCAGTCAGACCCAGACAATGTAACTCTGCATGAAGTCCAAAGTTGGCACTCTTGTCCTGGATTTCTTCAGCTATGGCCTTAGCTTGACCTGTTTGAGAACCATATAATAACAAGAACCTGTTCCTCGTTTCTGATGGCATTTCCTTTTTCTATGTAACCTGTAATTAAAACAAAAATAGAGCAATTTATTAAATTTGTTAAGATGTTGGAAAAATGAAGCTCCCTGAAGGATCCCCACCCAACCCATATATTTTCTCATCCCCCAATTTTTCACTTTTCTGTAATGTATAGAATACATTTTTGGAAAGATTAGGTGTGGCGACAAGCACAGAAAATCAATCCGGATCTACATGGCGATTGACAATTTGAGGATTTCGGGCCATCGACGATTCTTTCTTAATGGAGATCTAATGGCATTTTTCCAGTTGACATTCAAACTGCATGCTCTCAAATCGCAAATTTTCCAATCCCATTCTGTAAATAAAGGCAGATCTACATTGATAAGTAATACAACATCAAATCTAACATTGGTAAATGAGCATGAATGTTTCCACTCCCCCCATCATCAACAGGTTCCCTCAAGGCGGAAACAGCCGAGTGGACCTGGGATGAAATATACCTCTGCGCTCGTTAACCATATTTTGAGCAACAAAAATTTTGTTTTGGTATTACAATTTTGTACATGCGGGAGTTTTTATGTGATGTGTTCAGGGAGGGTGAACGAACATTTATTTTACGTACCAGGTAGGCCTTATTAATGAGCCTAAGCTAAAATTTTGCAGATAGATTTAATTTGAGATGAGTCAGCTTCATTTTATCGAGCGAATTTCTACGTTCCCACTTCAAACTTCTCTTTGATATATCTGGCCCGCTTCATTGTTCAAAGAATTTGTAAGTAGACCGCGAACCCATTTGAATATCGAAACGTGTCATAGAAGAGCACCATTGATTGAGTGACACATATATTGGGCCAATACAAGCACCGAATCAGGAGGAATGACGCTGCTATCCGAGAATGATGTCCCTCTGCACATAATCGGCATGTACTCATGATGTAGGTTCTGATTGGTTCGTCTTTCGTTCGTAGGTGAAATTTACACCTAGCAAGGATTTTGAACATTGAAAGTGGTCGGATAAATCAAGGCAAGTTCGAAGTGGGAATGTAGAGATTGGCTAGTTGATAAGATGAAGATGGGACGAGTTACCTCGAGTGCCAGATTAATTTGAATATATAACCATCAATATTTTTTCAGTATGGAAGATTTAAAATATAATCTAAGTCCTTTTTCAGAAAAAGTAAACAAATGCCCACGTGGTCAAGTTTATAATGATGTAACTCCGTAAGTTATCTCCCCTCGTGAAAAAAAAACCAACGTCAACAAAACGGACAGTAACAATTTAGGAATGAGTTAAACAAGTTGTTCCGTTTTCTATCTTCTCTGTATCCGCTAGATCTGTTTGAAAGCAAACGTATAGCGACAAGTCTATGACACTTGAAAGGGAAGTATACAGGTTACAGACGAATAAAGACTATAAAGTTAAACCAGAGCGGAAAGTTGACATGCTTGCCCTGCGAGTGTTCAGCAAGAAATGACAGACGAAGTGGGATTTCTCTACGGCATTCTGGGATACCCTTTACATATGAATATAGTCTCGGAAGTCATCGTCACATGACGTCATAGGAACTACATACGATCATAAACAGATGCAAGACAACTATGTCTCTAAAGTTGTTCCTGAGGTAGATACTCTAGAACATCATATCATATTTCCATCTTTATATTGTATTCGAATATGCCGATAATTAAAGAAAGTGCAATACACAAAGACCGCATCACTCACAAAATGTAACCAGATTCATGCTCATTTATCATTACGAGATGGATAACATTTTCCGGAAACATCCGACCTCTCGTATACGTATTGTGGGATCGACAGAACAGAATGAGGCGCGCTGAAAACGCAGGTGTCATTTGGTTGTCTCCGTCTTGGACTTGATCGTTCGAGGATCAGCATATTTACACTGCCAATCTCTTTGCAGCAATGCAGTTTTGTTCACACCATGGATGACGTTGATATTCGCGAGCAAGTGTTCCACAACGCTGTTCGAGAATACATCGTAAGTTTCAACACATCTTAACTCGGCTGCATCAAATGCAATGTCAGCAACATGAACATTTAACATCATCAACAACAACAACAACAACAACAAAAACAGATTGACTAAAACTCATCGATGCGTTGAGCTGAATGATCGTTGAGTATGATTTTTGTGACACAAATGCTAGCATCACATCATGACATGTAGTCCAACATGCGGCCATGTTAAATGTTGGACAGGTTGGGGAAAATACTTTGATCAAGGTATACCTTTATCGGGGTCGGCGTATTCGACTGATGAAACGGAATTCGACTGATGAAAACGGAAACTCGGACGGTTATTTGTTGATAGCTCGCTTGATACTGCTTCGATTCTGACAATCTAAACTTTCCGGAGTAGCTGAAGAGATTCTCTTTTCAAAAATATATAGTTTGATGACAAAAGTTTTTTAATTTTTGAGATAGTGGGCAACTGAAATTTTCGTGTCGACTTCGCTGAAATTTTTTCTGGACCGATCGACGTGGTTTTTCTTGTCCGGAAAATTATTCCGTGGACTGACTGAAATACTTTTAGGTTTCCGGAACGCTCTACTTTCTTACGAATAAAATGATATAAAATATATGCATGTACCTTCTACCGTTTTCCTTAAAAGGGTTCGCTGAAAAAAACCGATTGAAAATCAACATTTTCAGCTGAATCTGCCGTAAAACGGATTAGTGAAGCGAGTTAAAAACTCGGATTTGGAGACGGACTTCAGAAGATTCCGAAAATCCGGAATAAGGATCGCGGGTAAGTTTATTGAAAGATTGGTTATGTCGGTAGGTCATAAGTGTCGAATTAAATTTAAAAAGCATAGTTTGCACAAAAATATCCTAGTTTTCAAATAAATGAATGTTTGTCATGTAATAACTTAATGTAAATGGAAATAGTATTTTTCTATGGTATAAATATATTTTTTAATTGATCATTAATTTTAAATACGTATATTTTGATGCATGTACCTTCTTGTACCTGAAAAATGACCAGGAATATACATATTTTGTTCTCAGTAATTATTATAATTTATATGAACTAAAATGAATTTTATCATTGTGAGTTTTGTTCACTTAGGATTTCCGGAACAAATTTAGTGTGTGAACAGTGTTCCAAAATCATTTTTGCTTGTCAAAATTGTTTTTACTTCATTTTATAAATTAAATTATATTTATATTATCAATTAGTAAATTTATATTAATAACAAAACCAAGAACAAAAATTACTGAGAACAAATATGTATATTCCTGGTCATTCTGCATTTCGATTATAAAAATATATATAAAATTAATGATCAATTCAAAATTAAATACTATTTCCATTTACATTAAGTTATTACATGACAAACATTCATTTATTTGAAAACTAGGAATAGGATATTTTTTGTGCAAACTATGCTTTTTAAATTTAATGCGACCTACCGACATAACCAATCTTTCAATAAACTTACCCGCGATCCTTATTCCGGATTTTCGGAATCTTCTGAAGTCCGTCTCCAAATCCAAGTTTTTAACTCGCTTCACTAATCCGTTTTATGGCAGATTCAGCTGAAAATGTTGTGATTTTCAATCGGGTTTTTTCAGCGAACCCTTTTAAGGAAAACGGTAGAAGGTACATGCATATATTTTATATCATTTTATTCATAAGAAAGTAGAGCGTTCCGGAAACCTAAAAGTATTTCAGTCAGTCCACGGAATAATTTTCCAGATAAGAAAAACCGCATGTCGGTCGGTCCAGAAAAAATTTCAGCGAAGTTGACACGAAAATTTCAGTTGCCCACTATCTCAAAAATTAAAAAACTGTTGTCATCAAACTATATATATTTGAAAAGAGAATCTCTTCAGCTACTCCGGAAAGTTTAGATTGTCAGAATCGAACCAGTATTAAGCGAGCTATCAACAAATAACCGACCGAGTTTCCGTTTTCATCAGTCGAATTCCGTTTCATCAGTCGATTATCTGATCCCCTTTATCGGGGTATTATACCTCGATCGAGGTATAGGCCTATACCTCGATTGGGGTATAAGGCTACAGGCCTCGAAATTTGGCGCGAACGAAACGATCGTTCGCGTGTCGGTTACGCAAATCAGAAATGGCCAGAACGAAAAATCGGTTACGTGAATGCGCTTCTTGGACATATGTTCTGGTACCAAAAGTCCCAACCTCTTCTCTGTCTGTCTATTGTGCAAACTTTAACCACATGACGTGTGTCTTTCAGCATGTTTTAAAAGCGAAACTAAGTCGCAAACTCGGCCCTGTCTGTATTGAATTTGTAGACAACCACGTGGCAGGTGTCTGTCTGTCAGCTTGCACAGACTGTTTTGTCTATCCTGGGTTCAGGGCCAGCATACTATTATGTGATAAACCAATAGCGGCCAGGAAACAGCTTTATCAAACTTGTACAGTTGGAAGGGTTACCCGCAAGCCTCCTCGCTCCAAGGTTGTTGCTCCGTGAGGCGCTCTTCACAGAGCTAGCAGCAGAGGTGGCATGCGGAGCTCCTCGTGGAGGAATTATCTCGGAGCGCGGAGCTTGCGGTTAACACTCGTTGTCACTTCCGCCATCTCTAAATTTGCAGGCGGCGTGTTCAACTTCTCTTTTCAATCAGGATTTCAATGGAATCACAAGGAAATGGCGAATGAATTATACAGCCAGAATCACAATAGCCAACCATGAATGGTGGAAGCGATTTACGTGTGCAATCCCATTCCCGTATGTTAACTCATTTGTCTGTTCAGTCGCTGCCCACGTGCTGTGGACAGTCTTTTTTTTCACTCGTTGACGGTACACTGTTGTAATGGGTAATTACGTAACCGTTTTGCGAAACCAATTGGTTACGTAAAAATTAACATCGTAACCGAACAATAGGTTACGCAAGCCAAATTTACCGTAACCGATTTTTCGGTTACGTCAATGAACCAATTTTCGAGGCCTGGGGCTATGTCAACTTCAGTTTTTGTCAATTTATGGAAAATGTGGACATCCACACATACCCTGGACTGTATGGATCTTTCAACAACATCTGCCCTGTCTAGGGTGTTCAGTACAATAAATATTGAATTGAATTGAATTGTTCCACGATTTTCACAGCAACTTATTGCGTCGTTTTATGCGACTAATCAATCAAATTAGCCACTGTCAGGGCTCGAATTTGGGTAAAAAAAATACATGCACAGTGTGCACCAAAATTTTTCATGTACATGCACGGTAATTTGCCTACATGCACCAAAAAAAAGAAAAAATGTATATATATATATATATATTTTTTTAATCCTACGTAAATTTGTCCTGAAATCTGTAAACTCTACCAGTTTGGGCTCTTCTAATGCCAGGCATCAGTGTTATATACAGGGTCTCGCAACGTCCTTTAAAAGAACTCCTCTAATAATTCAAATGCATCAATATTTGGAAAAAAACAAATGTTTTGCCACTAAGTCAAATATTTTGGTGAATCTTAATGGTGTTGAGATGTATCACTCTTGAGGACGACATATGTACTGAACACCCTAACCAGTTCTTCTTACTATTTTTTTGTTGATTTTTCAAATCGACAAATTTATAAAAAATCGAAAAAATATTGGACTTGACAAATTTTCCTGTTGTTGTTGTTGTTGTTGCGGGATTCGTGCGTGTTTCTGCAACATCATCTGGACTCCTCTACGGATTCAACTGCAGCCTGACTCTCACTTCCCACTTCCTCGGCAGGGTCAGTGTTTTACTCTGTTTATTTGCCAACCGGCTGCAGAAAAAAGCTTGAATGTTGCTCTCTGATGTTCACATCATTTTGTGCAGTTTGCATTTGTCACACACGAGGTGAGAAGTTAAGCGGACTAAGAAATATTGTGGAGCGTCTACTGCGGGAGATACCCGAGATAAAATACCCATGCACAGCTTGGACATCTTCTAGCAAAATTTTCAAGACAATTGGCAGTCCGCCATAAGTTATAGTCGTCATGATCGATGGTCCATTTTTCAACACTTTGTTTGCAAATGCAGCTACATGCACGCTGTGCACCTGACGATCTAAACTTACGTGCACCGTGAAAAAAATACATGCATTTGTGCATGTGTGCAATGCTAATTTCGAGCCTTGCACTGTAATATTTCAAAAATGAAACATGGCTTCAAATGACATATTCGGTGAAATTTATTATGTAAATGAAAATGGCATGTGATGGCATACTTCCATCTCAAAGTCATATCCATGTTGCATGAATGTAGATGCACTGACTGATGAATAAATTAGATTAAATTGTCTGATGCAATGCACAATCTCCTAGCATGCATACACATGGCAGGGTCATAATACCCAGAGCAGAGGTCTGTTTTTGATGTGCCCATGCTAGCAGTTTAGATTATGTATCTGTCAGTTAAACTTGATTTATTAACTAGGCATTGCCTCTCAAATCCTGCAATTTGCGATTGACCTTGATATGGAAGTATGCCACCCCATGCTTTTTTCATTTACAGAATAAATTTCACCGAATATGTCATTTGAAGCCATGTTTCATTTTTGAAATATTGTGGCTAATTTGAATGATTAGTCGCATAAAACGAAGCAAAACGTTGCCGTGAAAATCATGGAATAATGAAGCAATAGATGCTGAACATTGAACATGTTGAAAGATTCATGCAGTCCGGCATGTGTGTGAATGTCCACATCTTCCATAAATATATAAAAACTGAAGTTGACATAGCCCTATACCCCAATCGAGGTATAGGCTAATACCCCGATCAAGGTATAATACATGTACCTCGATCAAGGTATTTTCCCCAACCTGTTGGATTGGTGCTAGCCCCAACTGGGACCTAATGATACTGTCATTAGGTCCCACGTACATCCTAGCCACCATCGTCGTGTAGAAGCCCGAATCGTATAAACAATGATTTAGTTGCTCCTTACCATGCATTTTCTGATAAAACGTATCATGAACTAGTCCGAATCGTCCGAACGGCCAACATCTGTTGTCTTTTTGAGTGGGTTTCGCCGACTTTTGTACCGGTCCCCGCTTGAATATATATCAGCTCCGCCATGTTTGTTTTCACCCTGGAGTGTCGACTGCGCAAATGGTGGCCTCAGTAAAAACCGGAAGTGCACGCGCCAACACCACAAACGTAGTCGTAAGCTAGACAGACATGGTTCGCACACTACCTTGAAAATCTTGAATTGCCTTGAAAATGACAATTTAAAATTCAAGGCCTTGAAATGCCTTGAAAAATGGGAAATTGGGTCATGTACCTTGAAAAGGCCTTGAAAACGGGAATTCTTAGCATGTTATTGTCAATTCTGTAAAGTTGAGAGTTGCGAATGAATGCTGAATCGCCCTTTGTCATCCGTTAGCAAAAATAAGCCCCGATTATGACCGTAACATTATTTTCTCAAATGGTTGTCACACTGTGTAAAGGGAGACTATCCACAGTATACACGTTCTCCTTGGAAATCAGAAACCTCACTTGAAGTATGCTCTCGTAAGTGAGCGGAGGGTTCCTGACTGTTTGAATCTCGGTCACCGCTTCTGCGCAATGAATATATATAATGTCACCTGATCACGTGGGCCCACCACATCGCAGACCCTCAGATTTCCATTGAGTTTTCATGCCGAATGAATATTTTTCGGGTTTCTGACAGGTCCAGCAGAACGAAGTGATTTTTGGCGGCTTTTGAAAATTGTTTCGTTTTTGACATTGAACATCATCTGCTAAATACAAATTGTGGAAATGGTGTGCCTTTTCAATACAAATTGGCTGAAGGATGACAAGTATAAAGGACTGGCTTTGCCAGCATGCAGATAAACGCAAAGCTGTGTTTGCTGTGTGTAAGAAAGATATTGACGTCGGCAAAATTTGCGAGTCAGCCTTGACTTCCCACATGCGTGGCAAAACACATATCAGCGGTATGGAAAATTTAAGACAGATCACGAGGACCAATAGCCCAATTACGGACTACAAGGCTCAGAGAACGCCACATGGGTGACGGTGTGTAAATAAATAAGCTATATCCACAAGACATAATGTACATTTGATTGTGACAGAAACATCAGACTATCACACATCTTTAACGTAAGTGTCATATTTGACATTTAATAGGCAGCATATCGTCAATGCATGACAATGTTATGTATGAACAATAATATCTCTTCAAGACATTAGTAAAAGTCTATGTATCATTGGATACTGGTTGTGAAAAAAGGTAAGAAAACTCAGCAAATTTGTCTGTATTCCTTTATTACATAAAAAGTGTATACCTTGAAAACAGGAATTATTACCCTGAAAAGACCTTGAAAAGGCCTTGAAAACTGGGGCCTCCAAGGTGTACGAACCCTGGACAGACAAATTTTTTCTGAAAAATTCATTCATTCAAATTCATTCATTCACTGTCGGAAGGAATAATCGGACGACCACGTTTGTGGTGTTGGCGTGTGCACTTCCGGTTTTTACTGAGGCCACCATTTGCGCAGTCGACACTCCAGCGTGAAAACAAACATGGCGGAGCTGATCATATATTCAAGCGGGGACTGGTACAAAAGTCGGCGAAACCCACTCAAAAAGACAACAGATGTTGGTCGTTCGGACGATTCGGACTAGTTCATGATACGTTTTATCGGAAAATGCATGGTAAGGAGCAGCTAAATCATTGTTTATACGATTCGGGCTTCTACACGACGATGGTGGCTAGGATGTACGTGGGACCTAATGACAGTATCAGTATCATTAGGTCCCAGCTGGGGCTAGACTGGTGCTAGCTAAGATTCATAGCGTCTCCCATCCCTCAACGCTATGCCGACGACAAATACATTTCCCTGTTGGTAACTCGAACATCTCCATGGCGCACTAATTATTACCTTTGCACCCTATTCGCCGAGCAGATGTTGCAAATCTCGTTCCGCTCTCGCTGGACAGGTTCGGGTTCTGGGTTTATGCAGACTCTTAGTTTTCAACACTCTCGCAGTCGCGTTCTTTCTCGTGAAGTCGGCGTTCATTACTATTTTAATGTGTACGCATACTGTACGGAATATATTTTCAGAGGAGATATGTGTCGAAGCAACAACAATAGTATTTCACTTTTTCTCGTCTTGTGAACTTGACCGGATCCTGTCCAGTGCAATGTATTATGGGGGACTCCTGCTCCCCAAATTGGACCTTCATTAACTTGAGAAAATGGGCCGCCATCATAAAAATACCATAATCGATGTTGTGATCATCATCCCCTGTATACACGGGGTCTATTGTGACGGAAATGCCCATCTTCTTGACCCTCAATTTCGAATTTCAGGTGATTTTGAGGCTCCATAGGGATAATTTTAACGTCTGTAATTAATATATGACCGACGAAGAGCCATTTAGCCTGCCATTTCTGTATGTTTATTCATGGCGGCCCATTTTCTCAAGTTAAGGAATGTCCAATAGGGTGCAAAGATAACAATAAGTGCACCATGGAGATGTTTGAGTTACCAACAGGGAAATGTATTTGTCGTCGGCATAGCGTTGAGGGAAGGGAGATGCTATGATTAGCTGGGCTGGTGCTAAGATGGGACTTATAACATGGGACCCAAAAAGGCCTAGCCTAAAACTGGAAATGTTCATTTGCAATACCTTCAACATTGAATGATGGACACTGGTATGGTCTCTATCATATTTGTGGGTTATTTTTTGATGCCATGATGTTGTCAAGCTTGCATGTTATTGTTATTAACGGTGGCAAATCAGCCTCTGTGGCACCAAAATAACATCATGACATGATAGGTATTGGTGGTTTTCATCAGTTCTCAACAGATTTTCATGAAGTAAAGGAATAAAATTACTGTGTGAAATTTTGACGTCAGAAATTTGACTTCAACATCGCCAAAAATGTCTGAGATATTATTTGGCACAGACATTGTCTTCTTAGTATAAAATGATATACATGTAATATATTAGAATATATAAGGTTATCAGCTGTGGTGAGGCATAATTTAGGAGATCGAGGTGCTGCTCAGTGGGTTAATGTCCCAGAAGTCGCCAGTGTTCAGTGATACAAGCTTTCAGAAAAGGTTATATTGGGTGAGACTTGGCGTAGTTAAGGAGATACAGGGTGAGGCTCAGTGCCCCGAGGGATGGCACATCAGTTCTTGCCACGAGGAATTCATTTGAGGAGAGGGATCACACTCTCACATTATCATACTCCTAAAAATTAGTGCAGGAGTGTGAGAAAAATCACTTGCCAAATGTAACCCTCCAGTAATATGTTGTAACCTGGATGAGTCAGTGTTATAATGCACACATAAAAATCAGTTTTTTTTAATATTAGAAGAGTTGTTCACAACACTCCTGTTTTTACCCCTCGGCCAATTTTGGCCATGGGGTATTGTCGTCGTCTTGTACGTCCGTCTGTCCGTACGTCCGTACGTCCGTACGTCTGTACGTGAGCGAGATAGCCGGAGAACGGTTCCACTGAAGAATTCCAAATTTGGTATGCTTATTTACCTAGTCAAGGACCAGAAGCCTATTTAATTGGGACCTGATTGGGTGAAAACCTTGGCGGACATCTTTAATTTTATGCGAAATGGATAATGATCCATATCTCGGAAACCATTCAACTGTTCAATGCGAAAGTTGGTATACATCATCGATACATCAAGCAACTTTCAATAAATTACCAAACCGGCTTTTCTGATTAGCTGGAAATCCTGGAGGCCATCTTTAATTTATGCGAAATCGATAATGATACATATCTCTGTTACCATTCAGTTGTTTTATATGAAAGTTGGTATGCATCATCGATACATCCAGATACTTTGAATCGGGACCTGATTGACCGAAAACTTTGGCGGCCATCTTTAATTTATGCAAAAACTTTAATGATATATGTCTCTGATCCAATTTAAGTGTTCTATACCAAACTTGGTATACAGCATCGATGTATCAACTGACTTGCAATGAATAACCACATCAGTTCCTCTGAGTGGGGGAAGGATGGTCGGCCATCTTTAATTTATGCAAAATCATTAATGATCTCGTTCTCTGATACCGTTCAAGTGCACGATGTAAAATTTGGTATACATCATCGATGCATCAAGAGACTTACGACAAATGACAGTTCTGGTTTCTCTGATTGGGCGGAAACCTTGGTGGCCATCTTTAATTTATGCAAAATCTTTAATGATGTATATCTCTGATACCATTTCAGTGTTCTATACGAAACTTGGTATACGGCATCAATGTATCGAGAAATTTCAATGAATAACCACATCAGTTCCTCTGAGTGGCGGGACGGAAGGGTGGCCATCTTTAATTTATGCGAAATCATTAATGATCTCTATCTCTGATACCGTTCAAATGCTCGATGTAAAATTTGGTATACATCATTATGCATCAAGAAATTTATGTAATGAATACCGGTTTCTCTGATTGGACGGAAATCTTAGGGGTCATTTCTAATTGCAAAATTTTTGATAATCTGTATATTTGTGACTTGACTGCTTGGTGTTCCTGACATCTTGGTTCAAATTTAATACATTATGAATGTACCCAGAGCCGAGGGGTTTTTTGATGCGCAGCTTCGTATTCAAAACTGTAATACTGCACAGTACACCGGGGGTTGGCAAAAAACCCTGGGGGTAATGGATATTGTCCATGTTATACAATTAATTACTTCTGGTGAGGTCATTGCATGAAAATAATGATCCGAGTCATTGGCCCCAGAGGTGGACTGACCTGAACACCTCTGTCAGGTCAGTCCACTGC
>JAVTVY010005892.1:0-41122 GCA_036873755.1 Hanleya hanleyi
GTGAGAGAGTTTGAAAAGGAGAGACGAGGAGGCAGTTTCGTTTTCGTTCCGGAGAATTTTGACACTGTGCGAGTGTGACATTCGGACAGATCGAGGTGTGTAAAACGTTTTATACCCGTCACTGAATTCATTACTTGTTTCCCGGCGCACACTTGTTAATATTATCAAATAAATGAATATTGCAAGTTTCCGCACTACTGCATGACTGAAAGCCGCCGTTTTGTGTGCTAAGTTTGAAAACATTTCTTGCAAGGAAAACTTGATTTATTTCATCAAGCGAAACATCCTTTTTACTGCAATTTTCAAATTGACTGATCTTATCGTCCTGCATCATTTGTCATCCAGCAAAAGTAATGTTCTTGATTCTTACCGTATCCGTAATGGCAGCTCGTTGAACAGGTCAGGGAAAAGGACTAACTGAGATATATATCCCAATTGGGATAAAATATCGCAATTTGAATATTTTTTTCATACTTCCATATTTTCAAGCTGGCATATTGTGCTAGTAGTTCTTCTGTTCGTTTAAAGACATACAACAGTGGTTATTGATGGGAAGTATACTGCAACAACAACATCAAAAAGTATTGCATGTAATTGCAATTGCACAGAGAATAATGTCGACGAGAAAAGGTCAGCAAAATTATACAATCGTATTGTCAGTTTTGTGAAGTAGACTCTTGTTTTTGTAGACTCTTGTTTTTGGTAGTTTTGATGCCGAAATCCGACATTGCCGTTTAGTATGAAAATCGGTGAAAATACCCCAATTAGGATATATTTCAATATCCAAACTTTGATTTAATATCTTAGGTGGGATATATACCCAATCTTAATAAATTAATATCCTATCAATGCTCCCCAATCGTATATGTCGCTATGTAGGATCTTACTGATTTCAATTAAATTTTGTGTTCGGAGCGCCCAGCTCCATTCTCAAAGAGAGCCGTGTCTACCCGCGGGAGACCAAAGCGACTCTCATGTAAACTGGTGACATTTTTTAATCTCCAATCTCAAAGCGAGGCAGCATGACATCATTCTCAAAGCGAGCCGTGTCTACCCGCGAACTACTTCCTGTATTAGATAACTCGCTTTCACGGCCAAGTATACAGTACAAGGCAGAAATAACTTGTTCATAAACGCGAGTAGAACGCGAAATAATCGGGACTGACACGCGCTAGTTTATTGAAGGAGTCGCGACTATAAATTTCGGAACACGCGGTTTCGACCCGACTGCTTTCTGTAAACGCGTCAGCGTGTAAATGCGGCCGGTGTCGCTATCGACGCGATCGTCTCGGGATTTAGCGCGATCCACAGGCATATTTCAATAGGGATTTATTTACAACACGCGACTTGTTCTGATCGCGTCATGCAGTTACGGCGTACGGTCGACGCATTTCAGTCGAGATTATGCTTTTGTTTTTGCGCGATTTAGGCGAGTTTTCCGGCTGCGATTAATAAATTATAGTCGCGAAAATGATTTTTTCCACTCCCGTTTATGAGCAAGATATTTCTGCCTCGTACTGTACATGTACATACCGACAATAATTTGTTCGCGATTGATATGCTCCGAAACGGAAAGAGTCATTTCCCAATTATATAGCCCACGTTATGTTTAGCAATTCGCTTCTAACTCGGCGAAGTCAGCAGGTCAGTGACAAGCCAGATAATCATACGCCGCCTACTCACCCCCCAAATTTTGGGGGGATGGCTCCCATTTACGCGTGAGACTCTTTCTCGCAGTAGGGAGTCTCGCGAGACGAGAATGCGCCCAGCTCATGAATATTTAATAGTCTTATGACATCACGACCGCATTTTAACTACTTTACTTGAGTCGGGCAGGGGGGATAGGTTCATGGACTCTGCGTTAACTCAAGGTTACGTCAAGGACGAGTCCATAATTCTACCCCGCATTATGGAGCTAACCTGGCGGGTGGGCGGCAACATCAGAAGATTCCCCCACAGCTTGGCGTGTGCTTCGGCTGAGCCAACCAGAAAGCACTTGTCATTACGTTCCCTTCAAAGCACTATGAAAACCTCTCGGGATCGGTAAACACGCGCCTTACTGCAAGCCGGTTAGATCATAACAGCGAGATATCCAAATGGGGAAGCAGTTAGGATTTAATTTTAATTAGATTGGATATATACCCCACTTAGTGCTTTGCTCTGACCTGTTGAAGTTGACAAAATAATTTTCCGTTTGGGCCAGGCAGTGGAGGTAAATTTATTTTTTGATGTTAATAATGGTTTCTGTGTCTGTGATTGAATTTTTTAGTAACGTAAGGGTATTTTTTCTGTGTGCAATTGCTGAATGGATTTTAAAATAATTATTCGATGTACCGGTAGGCATACGTGTAATCTTGAAGAAGACCTATAGGCTACTTATATTATTTTCTGGTTGTCAATTGCCACACAAATAAATTATGAATATGAATCAGATTCAGTGACTTCATTCTTGTACATGTCTACAATAACAATGTCATTGAGCTTTGACTGCAGGTTGCTATGTGCATGAATACATAAACCATGAATGAAAGCCGATCTGCTTCCTGGGCAACAATGTTCACTATGATGCGGACACCGACCTCGGCAATATTGTAGGGTTACTACCAAAATGTTATCTTGTTTAGTTCAGATAATATACAATTTTTAATCTTCGGTGTTGTGTTCTTTATCGGGGAAAGGTAATTCCATTGGGTTGTCAAACAATTGTGATAACAAAATTGTTTCCATCGTCCACTGGTACCACATATGCAACTCTCATTTGCCTAGACTTTCTTTACAGTATTGATGAAGTCTCTTCAATAATTAGAGCTAAGCTTCACAAATTCACATCACGTATGCAACGAGAGACACATCAGAAATATATTGAACAGGACCAATTCCTTCCCTGTTTTTTTAGCAGCCTTGGACATGTTGGATGCTTTCATTAACATATTAATTTTTAGTATATTTTGGCCTGTGAAAAAAAGGTACTGAAATGTCGCATGCCGAAATTTCATACTCTCCACTTTGTACCAAAATGTCGCACATGAATTCCCGTGTTCCTAGCATTCAATAAGTCTACATGTGATACAAGGAGGGGAATAGTAGCTCAACTTGCCATGCTGCAAAAACTTGTGGGATGGGGTTGTTTTGCAAATAACAGGCACGCCAACGAATGTCAAACCAAAATTTAGGTTGTCGATGGACGGGACAGACAAGCAAATCATCATGTATCGTCATGGATTCTGTAGATAATTGGGATTGTAAGCATGTCAGTAAATGGCTAAGTAGTATAGATCTCGACCAGTTTGCTAAAAAAATTAGGTGAGCTGATTGTGTCGCATGATAGTAATTTTTAGTTTAACAGCAAGAATCTACAACGAGGAATTCACTGGGGCTACACGATTTTTGTGTTTTTCTCTTGTTTTTCATTTTTGGTGTTGAAATTCCCCAGGCAACAGATTTGATTTGGCATTGGACATGCCCCAAAGAAACACGTTGCTCTTGTTGTGCTGGAATAAGGATAGTTCACACCCGTGATATCAGTGATCCTCGCATGCCCACTGCAGTGAAAGATGACGGTACGATCAACAAGACTTCACAATGCCTGAGCATCCACACATTGGCACTGATATGACATAACTGTGCCTTAATGATGCTACGTCACATCATTACCCTATAAAACAGTAGCGACGCCTAGTGGGATGAACTATCCCCATTATGATCTGGCTAAAATATTGATAATGATGATGATTTCTGGCCAAAATATTTATCTCAGGTTTGGTCAAGGTAATCCAATGTGGAGTTTTTGACAGCCTTTGATGAAGCTAGTTCAGACACACAGAATAAACTGAATTATCTTTTTATTAAAATTAATGTTGTACATTGAGAGGTGAACAACATTTGTACATCATTTGCGGTCCTATTCAACAGGAACATACTTTATATAGAAATAAGTACAAGTCTTGCAACATCCTGTTGTATGTAATATATAAGTTACAAATATTTGCCATCTAAACCAGATAAGAGTTGCATAAATGAGGTATAAAATAAAGCATTGACTTACAGATAATAGTACATCGTAGATACCAGGTATCCAAATTGTCCCCCATAGAACAGCTTGTGAAAGACTGCAGATCTCTAAATCACTATGTACATCTGCTCCCTCACAACGAACTAATCGACTTTTAGACACCTGGAATATTGTCACATTGAAAAGAATTAGGATGTGGATATTTCAATTAACTCGAGGCAATAAACATGATAAAGAATGCAGGAAAGAAGCAATCCGAGATTGCTTAATTGTATGCCCCCATCCGCTTTAGACTGACACTGTCAGGTCATTATTCTGTTCTGTATTGGTCAATGGAGGCCTAATTTGGATAATTATAAAAATTCTATTTCAGTCACTTTTTTCACCATGCCTCGGATAATACATATTCCAAGTTTCAAGTCGATCGACCAACAAGTGATAATAATATAATGTTTTGATGCAAGATGGTCGCCGGCGCTTTCGCCAGGACAGACTGACAAAGCGCTTTATGTTGCACAACTACAAGGCACTGACCTCGTATCATGCAAATTTCATGCTTGTCCATACCATATGGACCGAGAGCCAGCCTCGCAAATATATATATTCCATTCACTAAAGTTTGAGGAACAAAGGGTCATAACTCTTGAAAATATAACCGAAACGCAGAGAAACTCAATGCTGCACAACTATGGGGCATTGACCACATATCATGCAAATTTCATACTTGTCCATTTATTCTCGCCCATGTGGTTCTCGGGTGTGAGAAGGAATAGGACCCAATGTCGTGATATGAATGAAATATAGTTGAAACCGACGTTAAATCATATTCACTCACTCATACAATAATACGGAGACACTTCATGCTGCTCAACTACAGGGCACTGACCACATATCATGCAAATTTCATAATTGTTCATACAATATTAACCAAGAGCCAGGCCGGACAAGTCTCAATTCAAGGAGATTTCAGGAACAAAGGGCCATAACTCTTGAAAATAAAAGCGAAATGTGGAGAAACTTCACGCTGCATAACTGAAGGGCACTCACTACATATGATGCAAATTTCATAATTGTCCATACAATATTAACCAAGATCCAGCCCAGACAAGTCTCAATTCACAGAGATTTCAGGAACAAAGGGGCATAACTCTTGAAAATATACCGAAAACTCGGAAAAAAACCCACTACGCTGCACAACTACGAGGCACTGGCAACATTTCATGCAAGTTACAATCCTGTCCATCAAATATTAACAGAGATATTGCACAGACAAGAAATTCGGATGGACGGACAAAGTGATCGCTATATGCCCCCCTCTATTAAAGAGGGCGGGGGGGGGGGGGGATATAAATATATTTCCTATAAATGGATGTATCTAACATGACTTAAATACAATTAAATAAAAGTATTTAATTCAACCTGGAATTGTACCTCTGATGCTGGGGCAAAGTCAAACTTAGACTCTGCAATGTCCTGTTCATCTTGACCAAATCCACCAATCCTGAATCCAGCCTGACCAAATATCCTCCTGGCCATCTCTTCTGGGTCCACTGTGCTTTGGAAACCTTCAAATCCTGTGATGTCAAGAGAATCAGATTTGAGTGATAAAGTTCGTATTTCTCTGTTTAGTTCTGGCAGGTAAGTTCCACGAGTAGAATAGGCTCATGGGTGTGGTTAAAGATGTGATTCTTGGCAGTTACACCTTTCTGCCGAATAGGCCAGTGAGTTTACCCTTATGTGATGGGTATGAAGACAAAACATATGTTACCGGTACCCAGAGTTGTAAATGATAAGTTATCACAGGAAAGTGAATTTGATGAACATTAGAATACAAGTGCCAAAGTTGACCATCAACTAGTAATTCTTGATGGACAGGATGAAGAGCTAAAACACAGCGATGGTGTACATCTGCAAGGTACAAAGCATCTTCCACGTCACTTTCGGAGTTCTCCATCAAATAGTACCGGAGATATGGACCGGACAAGATATAGGGTCATAACATCAAAACACATAAATAGGTATCTTTGATATAAGTTTCTATCTTGTTCATAAAATAGTAACATAGATATGGACCGGACAAGAATTGTTGACAGAAGGACGGATGACCTTAATATGCTGACCCCGCAGTCTGATGAGCAGAGGGTTAAAATACACTGACGAAGATAACAGCTACAAAATACGAAGTACATGTACACATGTAGTATGAATGAAAGTATTCTTCTTGCTCTTTTCTCACAAACTATAATGCCACACTCTTATAATAAGGTATGTGGAATATTTTGTTACATTTCTCAAGCCATTGAGTAAAGACATGGATGAACTAGCCTATGTTTATGTATAATATGATTGTCTTTTTGAATTTGGTGTTAATGTTGTTATATGGAATAGGTCTTTGGATTATGGACACGGATATTCTTTAATGGGACAACGGCTAAATAATGAACGACGGACCAGACGCTTGTGATTTGAGTAAAGCATCTTGGTTTTCATGCGAGTCGTGTGGAACATTTTAAAGATGACTCATCGTGTTGTTTTACATTAATTCGCAGCAAAGTCAGCGAAAAATTTCAAAATTATGACCTACATGTATAGCAGCACGGCAGAATGAATAATTGTATACCCTGAAGGATGTCCCATTTGTTATTTTCAAAGTATCCAATTTTACAAGAAGTTATTGATTTTACAAGTCTTAAAAGTTTTGCATATTCTTGCATCAAAACATTCTGAAGTTTAGATGTGTGAAGTTTCAGTTCATTATGATTTGTTACATTGGAGATATTCACAGTTTTACCAGAAAAGAACAAACAACAACATGCAGCTTCGCAGAATGATTGAGCCCTTTTACATGTTTTAGGGTGGCACATCATTTGAGGCTGCACATCATTGGTGATGCACACTCTTTTAAAATGACAATACAATTATTAAAAAACATGAAGTTGAGACTCACAAAACCCCTCGGCTTCCCCCAATATGCTCAAGCAATTGAGAAATTTGCTGAGGTGGCTCTCCACAGTTTCGAAGTAATGGCCCCGGTCTAATTTCATAATACGATAGACTGCCCATGCTCTGCTACATCACAATTCTTCTTGTCTTCTTAATAGCTTATATCTATAATACCATCCTATTCAGCATTATCCTCGCTGCAAACGAGCACGTACAGATCGATGGCTGGCTTCGTCTACATGCTGATCGGGATCATGGAGTAAATTTTTCCTGCCTCAGTTATGCCCCTTGGGCGTGCCTAAAAACCAGGGAAGGTGAGAAGTTTAATTGAAATCGCTACAGATTTTTCTGGAAATTGAGCCGAATTTGATCATTTTTCGACATTTTATGGGGTTTTCTATGAAAAATAAAGCAAGCTTTGAGGAAAATTTTCGAGATTCATTTTTCTGTAACATAGCAGTGCTATATCTTAAAATAATATTTTAATCATGCTCTTTCAGAAAATATACACATAAGTGATTTGGGATGAAGATTTTACGACAATTGGTTGACGAAAAACGGACCCATAGTCTATTCCATGCCGAATTGAAGAATCCCTGGAGTGCACCCTGAGAATGTGCAAAAAATTATGGCTATACTAATCATCCAGAATTGTCATTTTTAGAAAATATCATCAATTCTGCAGATATAACAGCTACATTCAAGAGTATATACATGTATATCACAAAATCATATCTAGATTTTATAATACACAAAAAGGGTCATAAAAGGGCCGAGACGAATACTAGTAGATAAATAAATTTGGTAGCTGTATTGAGCACAGTTCTTCAGATATAATTGATTACATTCAAGCATATCCAAGATTATTACACCCGAAAATGAACAAGATGATGATTTTCTTTGTAAGCTTCTAGAATACAACTTGATAAATAAGTTTCCAAAATTTTGCAGGTGTACCAAACACTGATCTGCAGATATAACTTGTACATTCAGTAGGCGTCTGACTTAGCACTACATGTACATGTAGATAAATAAGTGTTCAACATTTGGTGGTTGTCTGTCCAGCGGTTTTGCCTAGAATGCAGCAACAGACGGACGGACGGATGTACGGACGTACAGATGGGCGGACGTACATGGCAACGACAATACCCCAAGGCCAAAATGGCAGAGGGGTAAAAAGTATTAGTTCTATGTCAGCGATGTTGAGGTTGGATTGAAAGAGGAACTATCTTATAAAACTTGAAATAACTTGAAAGATTACATTTTTATCCGAAAGTATACCGAAAGTAAACTTATACATCTCATTTTATATTTCATGATTACATTTACATGCATTACATGTAGCTTAGTTAGGAACCAGTTTGGTGAGCAATTTAGAGCACGTTCAATATTGCCAAATACGAATACTACATGTAATATATTATACTCCTAGGGTGGTAAAACAATAGTACCATTATTCAAAAGTGTGCTACTGTGTACTATCATAACATATAGTAGTCCGAGCAGTCGCAAATGGGAGTCGGAGCCACTCTCCTGTCAAAGAGGTACATTTCTCTTCCCCTGATAAGCACAACAACTTCAACAGCAGCAGCAATTGGCAAATTTAGGCTTTGCAAAAATGCATACATCCTTTCACATACATTGCCCACAATACTGATAACCAAGATTTTCCATCTCTATACCTTAAGCTTGTCCTCAAGTTTCACCTCTGGGTGTGGCCTATATTTCTTTCTTTGCATATACAAAAATCAGGATTCAGATTCCAAACGGGTGACGCACATAGGCCCAGCTGGTCTGTTTCTCTATAGCCACCCTACTAATGTAAAGCGGATATAATGAACCTTATTTTGCAAGAGTTTGCGGATAATGAATACGGTACGACTTTATTTTTCTTTTGTGCTACTTAACTGTCAATACATCTTTAAGAAGCGTGTGTTCTCTGCACTAGACTGTCAAAGTTGTCTCATTTTCATTCTGTCATCTCTCTCAGTGGCAAAACTGGATGACCCAGCTGACCACTATGTCCAGCCAGATAAATCAGTGTTGTGTGGATGGACACTATAATTCCTATTAGAACTATCACAATTTAAGGGGATAGAAAACTGTTACCTCTTGCTCTAAACCCTCTTGCTCCAGGAAATCCCTGACCAGCCATGCCAAATATGTCATACTCCTGTCGTTTGGTGTCGTCACTCAAAACCTGAAGAGCAAACATTCCATACAAAAAGGATTTCTAATAGAACAATGCTAGATGCTATAATTATTTATTTATAATTGTTAAATTGAAAAACAATTGTATATGAATAAGATGAAAATGAGTGAGTTTTACTCATGAAAATCCCTCATTTATTATAATTATTTGCCCTCAAAATATAGATGAGGGCTGGTCATGCTAATCGACCAAGCAAGTGACAATGACCTAAATGTTTAACAATTACCTAAGCAGGGTGCTTGCTACTAAAATTTAAATATAGACATAACTCACGAGGTATACTCAGCATATTTACTTTAATTTATTTTTATATTATTATTATTATTTTTTTATAAAATTTAAATATTCATTGAAGCAAAATACAAATGTTTTTATCCACTGCATATCACCAGAGAAGCACTCACTTGTGCATACAATCAATTGTAAAGGATTTAATTCTAGGAGACCTGATACACTCTCCTTAGATGGTTTAGAAGCACTGCTTATACAGCTCGTCATTGTTTTTCAAATGGCGAGGCCTGTTGCCTTGGTTCCAATTGGTGGCTTGCAATCCAGAGGAAGGTTTAAGATTTTGTGCTTACGATAATGTAACATTTATGGCACCTTATACTGCATGATAAACTAAAAGGGTCTTAACTCTTGGTAACTGAGTGACCTTGAAACAAGAGCTGAGGGCTCACATATTCCACAATAAAATCGACAATAGTCAAACACAAGAAAGTATTAATAGATTCCGTTCAGTCAAAAAATTTTTTCATGAAGGAAGAAAAATGTGAACTGATGAAATAAATCTTTGTTCTTGAGTTAATAAACAGATAAGTTCAGAAATGTCCTCTCTCCCAGTTAAAATAATAAATGCAAGGTTTTTGTGTCCCAACAGTTTTAGTGAATGTTTCATACATGTATCAAACAGGGGAGACAACTCCAAAGGACAAATGTCATATACATGTAGGGGAAACAACTCAGAATTGTCCAACATAACAGTCAGTTAAACTGGATTCAGTTTTGGGGGACTGTGACCTTAATCTTTGCGCCGACCTCAAAATGAACAGGGTGCCTTTTTGCCCAGCGAGTAAGGTATACCTAATGTTTGGTACCAATCCATACCTTGGAACTGGAAATATCGCACGGACAACAAATGTTAATCGATGGATATAGACGGATAGATGGACAGAACTCCTCAACGGATTATACAACCATGTCTCCGATGGGCATATAAAATGTGACTAAGAATGATTTCCTGATTTTGGCGTCCTTGACCTTGACCTAAATGTTGGTACATGACCCATCATCTCCCCTTAATGTATCCACAGAAACACAAAATAATGATTTTTAGGAATTTCAAGATTTCGGGTCACAGTGACCTTTACCTTTGACCTTGACCTACATTTTAGTATGTGACACAAGTCCCCCTAATGTATCTAATGACACAAAAACAAATATATTTTAATGATTTCTTGATTTTGGGGTCACAGTAACATTTCACCTTGACCTAGTTTTTGGTAAGCAACACATCTTTTCCCCCTACTGAATCCACTCACAAAACTTTTCAATAGTTTCCTGATTTTTAGGCCACACTGATCTTTGACCGACGACCCCGACCTGCATTTAGTATGTGACACATTGTCCCCCCGGGTGTCCACTCACCAAAAATTGGAACTGTGGATAAAAAACTGTCAATGATCAATGAACTCCTGATTTTTAGGCCACAGTGACCTACAACCTCTATCTCAATTTTGGTACATGACACATCGTCTCCACCTAGTGTATCCACTCAGAAAAATTTGCAACTGTGGCTAGAAAACGGTCACAGATATAGACTGGACACCAACGGTTCAGTGATATCCTGGTTTTTAAGCCAGTGACCTTTGACCTCTGACCTCCATTTTGGTACGCAACACATCGTCTCCCCTAAGGGTATCCATTCACCAAAAATTGGAACTGTAGATAGAAAACTGTCCCAAATATAGACCAGACACGGGGGACGGACAGATGGACATCCGGACGGAAACCGCCATCACAAAATACGTTCACCTTTTGGGCAGGTGAATGAAAAGGTAGTACATGTATACTGAGAGTAGAGGCCATTAGCTTTGAACAGCACATGGAAGCCATGGTATTTTCACCAGGAAACATGATAAATTCCCATATTCTAGTCCCCGAAAATCGTTAACTCATCATACCAACTTTGGTTTCCTTTTTCAGCATGATGTGGTCTCCAGAGGTTTCTTGTAATTCCTGTCCCATTACTACACATGTTGGAAATTAAGCTTAGTTTTAGTCTGTGTTATATATCAGGTAAGACAAGAGTGTAAATCATTTGTTTGGGTAACCGTATAGATACCTAAACAGACATGGGATATCTACCTCATATGCTTCAGAAACATCATGGAATTTCTTCTCGGCACTGGAATCATTCTTGTTCATGTCAGGATGATATTTCTGTGCCAGCTGAAAAATATCGAAAATAATATCACGCTTTCACTTAGCATGTGAAGTGGAATACATCACAGCAAATGTTCTTCACAAAGCAAGGGATATAAAACTGGTTGGTAACCATAAGGAATATTCACATGGTATTACACGTGTACATGTAAGTCTACATAGTCCACATCCTTGGGATATACAGTGAAACCTACGAATACCAACAATCACACCTAGGTAAACCGACCAACCTCTAAATACTGGTACCATCCAGCACTTACAGGGTCCCAATACTTAAAATAAAATACTGTGAACCTTGATCTGTTAAAAGCAACCCTATAACCTGGTCCCAAGTATGGTCAGTATACACAGGTTTTACTGTACATGTATGTAATACTGGATAAGGCTTCATCCCTTCTTATACATATCACATTTCAATTTGAAGGATGCTGTGGAGTTTCTGAACACTGACCAACTGGGGTCAAGAGTGAGTGAGTGAGTGAACAGGGTTTAACGTCGCTTTCAACATTTTTTCAGCTATATCATGACGGGGAAGGGAAGGGAGGGGAGGAGGAGGGACGGTGGTACCTACTTGTAACAGAGCAGATCTAATGCTGCCATTTTATAGTGCTGTCCCACCGAAATATCATGCCGTAGGCAGACATGACACCCCACTCACTCACATTATACTGACACCGAGCGAACCAGTCCTTGTTCTATACTCTTAATGCTGAGCATAAGCGAGGAAGCAACAAGTTCCATTTTCAAGTCTTTGGTATGACCCGGCCTGGGATCGAACTCAGTAACTACCGCTTATGAGGCCGACTGGGGTCAAGAGAACAATGTTTGTTATGAGTATGAATAAAATATCATCCAATGTTATACCAGTACCTGATAGTAGGCTTTCTTGATCGCCTTTGCATCTGCACTTTTGGGCAAACCAAGAACCTCATAATAGTCCTTTTTTCTGTCAATGGCAGAACCATGAAACAAACTGTATGGTGCTCTCCCATGGCTGAGTTTCACTGAGAAACCTAGAGATAGAAATAAAAGATCAAGTTGGGAGAGTGAGTGAATGAATGCATATGAATATCACAACATTTGGGTCCTATTTCTTTTTACACCAGGAAACCCCGCGGGTTTATACTGTTATACCAAACAGTCCCCAATGTACTAGTCTGTGCAATGTACATGTAAACAGCTATATAAACTATGATCAATCACCATCATCACCAATATCTGAGCACGTTTCACACCAATCAGAAACTCCTGATAATATAAAGGACTGACACAACGTGAACCCAAATACAATATAATGATATGTCATTGGACATAGTTCCAGATCCCATGAACCAATAAAACTCATTAAAATTAGTAGTTCCTTCATGATCACCGCCCACCCCCAATTTTGCCCCCACCCCAAAGATTTGTTTTATTATCAAATTTTTTCTACAGTGCCGGAGACAAATTGTTTCAACAATGCATGGAAAGTCCCATTTCCCACGATTCGTGAGAGATCAGAGAGTTAATTTATGCTGCTAGTGTTGTTCATGCTTCAAAATTAAATAGACAATAATCATTTATTTAATCTGCAAGCAGAATTAACAGTTCATTTGTCAGTTGTTTCAACACAAATTTCATATACACGTAGAATACCCTGTATCTTTCTGTTCAACAGCATCTATGGCCTCATTGTTCCATGATTCTCACAGAAACTTATTGCTTCGTTCAAATTAGCTATTTCACAATGAAACATGGCTGCAAATGACATTCAGTCAAATTTATTCGGTAAATGAAAATGGCATGTGAAACGGATACATACTTGAAGGTAATGAGCAAATTGCAGGATGCATAATTAATAAATGAAGTTTAATTGACAGACAATGCAATCTGCTAGCAGGTCTCCAGACCTCTGCTCTGGGTATTCTGAACGTGTGCAATGTGCAATGCATCAGACAACTTAATCTAATTTATTCATCAGTCAATGCATCTGCATTATTGAAACTTGGATAAAGTGGATGTTACCAGATACATGTACAGTGGATGGTCAGTGCCTGCAGCCCATCACATTATATGTCACGGATCTAACAACAAGGTTGTGATATATGCTCCTATTCCTGCTCTATTATACAGTGAGTACAAACGTTTTTCTATGTGATTTAGTACAATATAGCAAAAAAGGTGCAGCATATTCATAACATTATTTTCCTAGTTCCGGGTCAAATTTCCAGTTTCGAATCAGGCAACCACTTTCAGGGGGAACAACTCTGTCTGGAAAACAATGCCTCATTAGGACCTCACGTGGAGTAGGTCATAGGAATTCCCTATTAGAAAGTTTCCTCAATAAAAATTACCCCCCCCCCCCAAAGTATTCCATCAAGTGAACCAGGTATTGATGATCCTATGAACACTATTCTGTAGAATAGTTTTCCAACTCAGCCCCAAGAATTGAAGAGAGAATTAATTTGTCTTATCAATACATGTACTGGATGTGTGAACACAAGAAAATAGACTTATGTTGCTGGAATGAAAATAACTTGCAATATCTCAGCAATTCCATCAGGTCACTTTCAGGAATGTAAATTAACCTTTTAATAGCCAAATGACAAAATATGACTAGCACCTTACTCTACCATATACTGATATCCATAAAATAGTCATATAATTTACCTCTGAGCATAAATAATTATTTACAGGAATTACTCAGCTATAAAGATATAGCTTAACACTGGACACTGGTACAAATGATTCTTAATTGACAAATAAACAGTTATCTGTTATATAGGAAAAATAAAATAAAAATCACAATGAATATTAAATTTACATGTATTTCCTTGAAATATTCCTCGTTGAATTTGCACGGACAGAGTACCGGTATATAAAAGCATATATATCTAATACGTGGGATTGCAGTAACTGGAGAAAGTAGCTGTGAGAAATGTTTACTAAAGAACTGCAATAGATGAGTTTCTAACTTGTGTTGTCCCCCCTGAACACTAAATGATCCATGCAGTTATTTCCCGAGATTTCATGATAAAGTTTCATGGGAAATTGAAGATGCTGCCATATTGGATTTTCGAAATGGACCAAAAAAGGTATCTTGCATAACTGGACCACTAGGGGAACCTGTGTATCAACATCCCATTTGCGTACACTATCGTGTACTTTACCTTGACTCGAGAAATCTGATAAATTACGGGTTTTCATACCACTTCGGAAACAGATATTGCCCGGGCTTACCAAATATATCAGAATGAATAACTTTTGTATCATCCAAGAGGTGTGGTAGATCTGTAATTTTGAACAAGTAGGACATCACATGACTCGAAAATGGCGAGTTACGTTGGGGTTACGTCGGTAGACTTTAGCTGATTGGCTGACGAAGTCACGTGGTATTGATTTCTGGGAAGTCCCTCTTGCAGTTGCCGAAAGTAGGCTGAAAATGGATACACACGATCCCAGGGTCAGTCTTACCGCGTATAGATGACCGAGATGGTTACAGGTTGTCAACATCCATGCAGTAATATCCTGAGAATTCACGATAACAAAATTTCATGGGGAAATTCAAGATGGCCACCTGGTGGCCATGTTGGATTTTCGAATCGGACAAGAAAAGGTATCTTGCTCAACTTGACCCCAAGGGGAACCTGTGTATCAAATTTGAGAAAGATCAATGCAGTAGTTCCTGAGAAATCGCGATAATAAAGTTTCATGGGGAAATGCAAGATGGCCGCCTGGTGCCCATATTGGATTTTTGAATCAGAGCAGAAAAGGTATCTTGCACAACTAGACCCCAAGGGGAACCTGTGTACCAAATTTGAGAAAGATCCATGCGGTAGTTCCTGAGAAATCGCAATAACAATGTTTCATGCGGAAATCCAAGATGGCCGCCTGGTGGCCATATTGGATTTCTGAATCAGACCACAAAAGTATCTTGCACAACTAGACCCCAAGGAGAACCTGTGTATCAAATTTGAGAAAGATCCATGCAGTACTTCCTCATAAATCACGATAACGAAGTTTCATAGGGAAATCCAAGATGGCCGCCAGGTAGCCATATCGTATCGTATCGTTCGTACATGTATATTGCTCCGTTACGTAGGAGCACCTTCTTCTGGAGTACAAGTCAAAGTTTCAGTCATGATAAAAAGAAAGGAAAGTATATACACTATATCTACAGGTCAGGCACACGCGTAGACTACCCCAGCATATTAGATATCAGAGTTCATAAGTTCGTGTCGTTGATGATGCATCATGGTGTAGAGGAACCGTCTCAGGACTTGCTCCGCTCTCACAAGACAGATATAATGGTGTAGTACTGCAGAGGGATCTATAATGAATGCAGTCACTGCCTCTTGGTTGATGAAGATACTTTGAACTGTGTCCTTACAGGTGGGGCACAAGGATTCCAACAGCAGAGAGAGAAACTTTTGGCGCAGAGATTGGAGGATACTACATCTCACTAGAAAGTGCGACCGGGTTTCGGCATAGAAGGCATATCGAGTTAACCTCATACTGGTTGAAAGCCGCCTTATTGGACTGCAGAGTATATGTCCCAGTGAGTAGCCTCAGCTGGACTGGAAGGGATCTAATGTCGGTTTGGTTCGAAGATGCTGATCTAACTGATGGATGAGGTTTGCCGATAGCAAAATCACTGGTCACAAGATACATGTACCTCAAGAAGGAGTAGAATTTGGAGTTGGTAAGAATTTTTTGTAGCCAGTAGGACATAACTGCATTCTCAACTGCATTTTTCCAGGCAAGTTTCTCAGGAATATTATTCAGAAGGGAATGGATTGAAGGCAGGTTGTATCTAGCCAGGATTTTCCTGGCTTCGCTAAACCAACTTTTCTTGTCAAATCCTTAGTTTGATAACAACTTGTCGGACACAGATGTCGTATAGGCTTGTGTCTTCGTCGGCACAGATGTTCCTCAGTAAGGATAACATGCGCAGGTGAATTCTTGGTTCAACTGGGAGAACACCAAGAAGTATGAATGGAGCTGGTTGAGCAACACGATCTGGAAGTGAAAGAATCTGCTTCAGCACTTTGTGGTAAAAGGTTTCCATCAGATCGATATCGCCATGGGTCAGTAACAGTGTCTCTGTACCATGAAGTAGAACCGGCATGACGTAGGTGTCCAGTAGATGCGAGGATGACAGGGGACTCAATCCATTAACCCCATGTAGACCGGTTCCTATAAGGGAGTATAGGGTCCTTCTAGCCTTGGTTATGTTACCTAGAACTGCTGCAGTAGCTTTTGTTAGAGAGTTGTCTCTTTGGATTCCCAGATGTGCTGCTAACATATTGGATGTTCGAATCAGAGCAGAAAAGGTATCTTGCACAACTAGACCCCAAGGGGAACCTGTCTACCAAATATGAGGAAGATCCACGCAATAGTTCCTGAGAAATCGCAATAACAATGTTTCATGGGGAAATCCAAGATGGCCGCCTGGTGGCCATATTGGATTTGTGAATCAGACCACAAAAGGTATCTTGCACAACTAGACCCCAAGAGGAACCTGTGTACCAATTTTGAGAAAGATCCATACCGAAAAATAATGACAAGATTTCACTGGCAAATTCAAGATGGCCGCCATGGCAGCCATATTTAAAATCGTATCAACACGGCATGAACAAATTCTGGTGTACTCATTGGGGGGAATATGCATGCCAAGTTTCAGCTTAATCGGCCAAGCGGTTTCAGAGAAGAAGATGTTTACGCACGACGGACGACGCACAACGGACGACGCACGACTCACGACGCACGACCGACAATCAGGCCATGACATAAGCCCATCAGGCCTTCGGCCCAGATGAGCTAAAAATACTCCTGTTCGTATTGTTTAAATCACTCACTCCAGAAAATAAACCCTTTCACTTCCATTTTGATAGTACTTTCCTCTAATCCACTAAATGGTATGTTTGCAGTGTTCATAGTTAATATTCCTGATGTTAGAATCAGTTTGAAAGATTCTGGAGTTGCTGATCAAGTCACATGGGAGACTCCAGCATGCAGCACTATATGTTTCAGTAGTGGTATGAAAAGGATATAATTTTATCAGATTTCTCGAGCCTGTTCTCTGCTGGATGAAGACCGAACAGTATATGGTAAAGTATCGGATATCGCTCCACGATAAACGGCGACACATGATTCGCATGCCATCGTTATGGATGACGAATTGTAAGCAAATGGGACAATTGAATATTATTGGAAAAAGTATTGATTATTGGCATTTTAAGACATCTTTTGTCCTGGAAATATTAAAATGGTCGATTCAAATGAATAGTCGCATGAAACAAAGCATTGTTTTCTGTGAAATTAACGGAAGGATTAAGCCATCTGTTAACAGATCCATGCCAGCTATATGTGAACAGTGAATGTCTGCATCTTCCATAAATATATCAAAACTAAAACTGGCATAGGGCTATACCCTGATCGAGATATAATACCTAGATCGATTTGTGGTGTATTTTCCCCAACCTGCAGAATAAACCCCACAGGTCACACCCCTCTCCCACCCCCCCCCCCCCCATCCACAATTTCCATCTCCAATTTCTATGTGGACCACCAAAGTATTCGATGTATTTATGTCTCAAACCAATGTTTACTGCTCAACCATACTATGAAAATATTGCCTTGTTTTGAGGGGAATATGCAGTTTTTATGCCCTGAGGATGCGGCTCGGGCAATATGCACAGCCGAGGGGCAACGAAACTGCATATTCCCCTCACAACAAGGCAATAATTTCATTATTATATTTATCAACTTAATTCTGCGCTAATCTATTATCTCTCGAGCAAAATAATGTTTTATGTTTATTTTGGAAGAGCGCAATCCTTCTGAGTTGATTGCTTTCAGTGGGCAATCGCCAGCAACATTTTTTTTTATGCACACGAGATTCCACTGATTCGGAGGTGCTTCGCTACTATCGTGTAAATCTCGCAACGCATGTATAGTTGTTCGATGCCGCTTGTTAGTTACCCCAATAATGTGCTTGGGTACGATTCTACTTACAATTAGATGGGGGGAGATAATTTATTTCTGCTGTGTTCTCCAGCTAAAATCAAACGAACTGCTGCGTGATCGGCTGTTTGCAGCGCGACTGAGAGAACGGAGTGACCTCTGTTGTAATTATCTCCCTTTAGGCCCCATAAAAAAAAATGCCTTGTTTCCCCATCACCGCCCGCCCCGATTTTTCTGCCCGCCCCGATTTACTTTTTATTTTTTTCTCACATGCCTTGTTGGTGTTTCTTTTGGTATGAAAATGAGGCTGAACTGACTCTGGTTTGCACCAGCGACTGTTGTGGCGCGCTACGAATGCTTGTTGTGGCAAAGGAGCTGGGGATGATGTCAAGATTTTATATGTGACAGTCTTACCCTGTGTGATTACCGGGGCCTTGCCAGCAACTTGGTGTTTCTTCTGTGCGCCATTGGATGTCATGGTTATTAGATACTGTCCTGGATCGAGACTTCTTACTTGACTGTTTTGTGTGTGGAGATACTGAAGATGTTCATCTAGTCGTCCTTTCCAAAACTGTGATAATAATTCTGTTACTTTCTAATCTGTAATTGGACCTCGTTGAAGGTCTTTCAATGACAAGTATCTTTGCTATAATCAAGGCGATATGTCCGTTATATTGTCGCGCTTTTTGCAATTTTATGGTTGTAATATCATTTTCGTTCTGTTTGTGTATAAGTCGTATATAATAAGTGTATAGTAGTAATACCGGAACACAACATCATGCAGAGTTGTCACGGTATAAATGTATAGTTGATATTTATTTTCCGTTGAAGATCTAACGTTGTTCTATTCCTCAGTGATGTAGTTTCATGCCGGACTTTGTGGTATGACTGCCCAAAGTCATATTCATGATCGTCAATTCATGATCGTCATGTTCTCCATTCCGCGAGAATAGCTCAGCTTATTGTTTCCTATTGGAATAAAACGCCCACAGTTTTGTCTTTCAAATCACAATGATTCAGATTTTATCAATACCAGCTTTTGAGTTCTGTCTACCTCTACCTGCATAGGAATGGATATTTTGCGACTATACGAAGTCACAAGGAGATGACCTCACATATTATAGCAGTATGCAGGAGGTGAGAATGGAAATACAAACGCCATGGGGTTTCTGCCGAGTTATCCAATGTATTTATTCAATCTCTAGGAAGACCGTGTACGAAATGAAACTTTAAAATGAATTGTATATATACCATTTTAGGACCAAATTAGACTATCACTATCTTAATATCAGTGGATTCTTGAATGAACTGAATCACTCCTATGCCCTTCCGAAAATAAAAAATAAAAATGGACCGCCCGTCTGACTTTTTGAAAAGTCAGTGATGGGAAACAAGGCATTTTTTTTTAAAAAAAGACGTCCTTAGTGTATATTCCATGGGGGGTGGAATATGCAGTTTTGTTGACTGGGGAATATGCAGTTTTATGTCATTACAATTAATATAGGGAGACACTCTAATAAATATAATAATGCTAATTGTTGACCAGTTGTTGTTGTTGTTGTTTTATCATGACGTTGTTGTTGTTGTTGTTATCCAGGAAAAACGGGGAAGAAATGTACTCCTCATTTTCACCTCGCAAAACTCCCAGCCTATGTGGCAATCCGCTAGCTAGACTAGATTTGCATCTGACAAACCATGTTTGCGTGGTTCTGCAAGTCAAATAGGAGTTGATACACATGAAAAAGGCCGGACGAATCGTGTTTCTCTTCAACACTACTCCACGCATAGCGGCCATGCTGTAGGGTGCAGTCCACAGTGGACCCCTCGTTGCTGGAAATAGACCTTTGGTATAGCCCTTCCGTCTTTCTAAGATGCCAAACCATCCAGAAAACCCATATAAAAGTATATATTTTCTTCATGGGAATGCTCATACCATTAATTCAGCAAATTCAACCCGGGATAAATTTTCTTCCATCGGAACGTACTCCATATTTTCTGGGAAATCTATTAAAATGACCCAATATATGCCATATTTCGTTCATTTCCTGGAAAAATCTTGACAATCGATTTCAATAAGATTTCGTCTCAGTGTTCCCCGTCTCGAGGCGAGATAGAAAAAGCTGTTCAAAATATGGGGTCGACCAGGCCGTATTTTGTCACATATTCCAAATGTAACATAACCCTATTTTTAAACACCTGAAAAACGTACCAAACTGAGGCTGACGAAGGTTGACTTAAGGGTTCACAACCGACATAGAGGTATTTGTTGTGTAATAATTTACCGCTGGGACGTCTTTCATCCCGAGTCAAAACCCCGAGATTGCGCAGCAATCGAGGGGTTTTGCCGAGGGATGAAAGACGTCCCAGCGGTAAATTATTACACAACAAATGCCGATACGAAGGTTTTGAATCCAATTCTAACCAGGAGATATATTTGAATGTAGAAATAATCAACAAATGCGCAAAACTGATTCTCTCTGAGCGCGGCGGGTACATTTTACCCCCGCCGCAAATACAAGCAGTGTTGCTTGGCTTGCCATAAAAATATATCGTGCAAAACAACTCAGTGATTCTTTCAGTGTAGAAAAATAAAATATTTTATTGATTTTTTTATTGATTTTTTATACATATTTCTTGCCCAAGATTAACCACAGAAATATGAGAACTAATGAGCTGGAGGTGGTATTCCCCAGCGTGTATAGAAGTTGACCTACATGTCACATGCTTGCCAGTACCGGGACAGTGACATTTCCAACACGAGCAGGATCGCGTTTGTCTGCATTTGTGGGCGAAGGGCTAAGAAGAACAAAGTTATATTATATATTTTTTCTCATACAGACTAGCGGGCAGTTTAGGGCTGGAAAATGGAATGGTTCAGATATCGAGTGCCTTTGCGCTCATTCAGTGTATCACAGAAAGAATGTTACTGTGTTATTGCGGGGGGAGGTAAACGCACTCTCCTTCAACCGTGATGAGCTGTTTCACGAGGCAGTATTTTGTATTCTTGCAAAACCTGTTGCTATGTGAAAGTTTACCCTATTTACAACATGTATTTGCACACGACACGCACAACACAGAAGGTTAGAATTCGCAGCCCGACTCGCCATATAACTCAACCGAGCCGCCCATCCGCATATGTCATTTTGAAGGAATGGTAGTACCCAGAAGCTTGGTACTATAAATACTGGTTACCAAAAAGGGAAGGATAATTATCATGTGGTCAGACCCGGACGCTCTGCTGTATTAAAATTGTTGAGGGGGCACCAATAATCCGAAACTATGGACTACTCCCGCAGGTTGCGGCATACGATACGATACGATTTTATTGCAACCTTTGTACGATGTACATTGGTCAAGCGGAGATAACTCCCAACAAAATCAGAAACGTTTATACAACGATAATATCATATTGACAGGAAACATACACAGGGACCGTAATGAGGAGAATCTAAATTTTAAGAAAAGTAACAGTCGTTATAAAAGAGAATGCATGCAAGAGCCCCCCCACACCTATGCATGGAAATACATATATTATGAGTAGTTATTTTTTTTTTTTTTTTTTTTTTTTTTTCTGGGCATTTATTACAGTATTTGCACCATGATTTTACATGGACTCACCCTTACAATTACCCACATGGCGAGGGCTAACAGGGTTAAAAAACACACAAAAATACATACAAAAATAGAGAAGGAAAAAATAAAAATAAAAAATGACAGACACAAGACAGTATGAGTTTTCTATGTTAACTGTACGTATCAGAGATAGGCGATAGTAAGATATTACTCACGAAGACAACTACAATTTAGCAATCATATTCTGAATTACCTTGTTATTCAGTTACCTACCCTATTTCCTCTTTCTAACAGCATTTTTAGACAATAGAAACAGGAAAAAAAATCTGTATATCAACTGAGGCTAAGTAGTGTGACATGGGTATGTTATTTGTCCCAAGAACTGATAATTTAGCCAGTAAAATTTGTAGAATATTGGTATAATTTCTCTCCACAGATTTCTGTAGTTTAGTTTTGCCATCTGAATAATTACTAGAAGAAACATCATACGGTACTTTGTATGATACGGTATAGTACGGTATGTAGGCCTAGATATATTTGTGTTTTAACACGAGATGCGTGTCTCATGTTGTGTTTAAATTTGTTTGAGCCCTGTCAGTGGGTCGGGACAGCGGCTTTGTTCTGTATATCATCATTTCAGGTATAAATTTCGATACCTGTAGAGATGGCGAGGGTGTACAGTTAAGGATGACTTAGTAGTATATAGAGGGCATATTCACCCTTTGGCTCGTCACTGCGCATGCGCAGAAAAAACCCCGGAGGTGGGCTGTGTGCGCATGTGTTCTGCGCAAGACCTTCGGTCACGTGACCTTAGGGGGATGTATTCCTCCGCGATGATACTGTCTGGCGGTGATGCGGTCGTGGGAGAAGCCTCAGCGGACAGAAAGTAGTCCCAAATACGCGGGTTTTCGTGAGAATCATCTGGAATGTTCGACAATCTTCAGGGGCGAGAGGGGTCCCTAGTGGATCGATTGGGTCGAGTGAGGTGTCAAAATGAAGCGCCCCTTCAGGGCGATCAAGTCATGGATGGTTGCATGTAAATTGAGGAATTGTCTCCGAAAATATAAAAAGCGGAACACGGGCTGTACCCCTACAATAGGGAAAAACCCCTATCAACCATGTCCAAAAGGGCTAATATCGGTCCCGGGCTTATCGGGGCCTGTCTATCAAGACATGGGTGGGTGCATGTAAATTGAGGATTTGTCCCAGAAAATATTAAAAGCGGGACACGGACTTTACCCCTATAATTGGGAAAACCTCTATAAACCATGTCCAAAAGGGTTAATATCGGTCCCGGGATTATCAAGGCCTGCCTATCAAGTCATGGGTGGGTACATGTAAAATGAGGATTTGTCCCCGAAAATATAAAAAGCAGAACACGGAATTTACCTCTACAGTAGGGACCTGATTCGCACATTTGTATCTATACGGGGAAATGCCTGTATGCGGTATGAAGGTGGTCATTGTTTTTTTTTTTTTTTTTTTTTTTTTGATTTTACTATGGGTTGTTTGGTCTTGTTTTTCACGTCTCAACACGAAAAA
Source organism: Hanleya hanleyi (assembly GCA_036873755.1). Classification (NCBI taxonomy): domain Eukaryota; kingdom Metazoa; phylum Mollusca; class Polyplacophora; order Lepidopleurida; family Hanleyidae; genus Hanleya; species Hanleya hanleyi. The sequence continues at coordinate 23,673 of JAVTVY010005892.1, forward strand.
CACGATGGGAAGGGGTTCGAAGTTAAGCGGTGAATTTTTTTGAAAATTTCACGGCGGTCTGCAAAGGCCCATAGGCCCATACTGGCTCAGGTCGATAGGTCCATACTGGGCAATTCACACATGTTCATTACGGTATGAGTTGTTTGGTCTTGTTTTTCTCGTCTCACCACATAGAACACGATGGGAGGGGTCTCGAAGTTAAACGGTGAAAAGTCAGGATAGACCCATACTGGCTCAGGGGGATAGGTTCATACTGGGAAATTCACATATGTTCATTGCGGTACGGGTTATTTGGTCTTGTTTTTGACGTCTCACCACGAACAACACGATGGGAGATGTCTCGAAGTTAAGCGGTGAAATTTTTCGAAAAGTTCACGGAGGTCTGGATAGACTCCTAGGCCCATACTGGCTCGGGGGGATAGGTCCATACTGGGAAATTCACACATGTTCATTGCGGTATGGGTTGTTTGGTCTTGTTTTTCTCGTCTCGGGCTGTAGAACACGATGGGAGGGGTCTCGAAGTTAAACGGTGAAATTTTTCGAAAAGTTCACGGAGGCCTGGATAGGCCCATAGGCCCATACCGGCTCGGGGGGATAGGTCCATACTGGAAAATTCACACATGTACATTGAGGTATGGGTTGTTTGGTGTTGTTTTTCTCGTCTCGGGCTGTAGAACACGATGGGAATGGTCTCGAAGTTAAGCGGTGAAATTTTTATTAAGTTCACGGAGGTCTGGATAGGCCCATACTGGCTCAGGGACATAGGTCCATACTGAGCAATTTACACATGTTCATTGCGGTATGGGTTGTTTGGTCTTGTTTTTCACGTCTCACCACGTAGAACTCGATGTGAGGGGTCTCGAAGTTAAGCGGTGAAATTGTTCTGGTATATAAAACACGGATAGAGCCTTAGTGACCTTTGCCATCTGAGTGCACTCTATCCCATGAGCATCACTTTCGTAAGGACGTCATGTGTGACGTCACTTCTTGTGTGACTCGATCGGACTTGTCCATGTCCACGGTTTATCCGGCCGCACGCATGCGCGGGTTATTCTTGGACTCCGGGGCAAGACCAGAAAAGGAGATCACACCATAGCATCATAGTATGGGGCCGAGTGCGTGTACATCCGGGTCCTGAACATGACTTATACTTATTCTGAGGGTCGGCTTCTGACTGGACAAGAGCTGTCTGAGATCAGCACTATTAACTTCTGAATACACGGACAATATCATAAGTGAATTGTAAACACACCCATATAGCGGTTCCCCCAGCGTGGGTGTGCTGTGATTGAGTGACTAATAAAAGAATTGACCTGTAATCTTTGTTGTTGTTGCTGTTGTTGCTCTCTTTTTGGACTAACCAATCAGATTAGTACTTATCACGTACTACAACCGTTGAGCTACGTATAGGCGCGCATGTGTGACATGGTTTATAAAACACGTCCCTCTGGATCCCACACACCCATTCCTACTGTTGCAGAGCTATGACGGAGACCCATCCCTATGCGACTCGCATTTTACAGCATGCGACCTTGGTTAATTCACTCACGGGTTACCGAGCAGTGGTTCGGTCCATGTTTGGAGATGGCGACGACAACGAGGGGCGACGCCACACCCTGAAAGTGTTCAAAGAAGCGGTCCTCGGCGGAGTGGACTCGATGGAGAGGTGTGCTATCACCCACCACTACTGGACTATGACGACAGCCTTCCTTGATGCCCGGGCTATGGACCACGAGCGCGCACGGCGGAACCAGCGACGGCTCGTTGGCCTCACAATGGTCTTTGGTAGACGAGGGAGATTATCCGGTTCTCACCTTCGTGACCTACAGAGATGTCCTGGATAAACACGGTAGTCCACCGTCGGAGGACGACGACGCCATAGATTACCCGGATAGGCTCAGTCAGCCCAGTGACATGACCACCCGATCCTTTGATCTCACGTCATAAACTTTTCCTTCCTATAAATACAAGAGACAGTCAAATATTTTACCATTCACGTACTGACCATGACGGAGGATATAATACGGGCGTTTCTCAGCTTGACCCCCGAGGTCTTCCTGCACGTCTATGCGGATAAGGCGGAGGAGGTGGGAGACATCTTTGATGCGGACCCTACACAACTGTGCCCGGCTAACATTCGTTTGTCCCGGGAGGGCTGGACCAAATTCAAACGGGTGTTGTCTGGTGAATTGGACGGCGACCTCATCCACTTGAGTCACGATGTGTACATCCGAGGCGGCCCCTTCTTTGCTCAATTGGCTCGGCTAGATGGGGGTACAGTGCATTTTACCCTTCACCCAGTTTCATGGTCTGCATTGGAAGATGCCGTAGCAGATGTGGATCAAGTGCTTACGAAGGAAGAGCGGTCATCAGACGAGTTGAACTGGTCATTTGCCAAGCACGATGTGCTGGCTGAAGCCAAAGAAAAAAAAATCAGAAAGAAACTCCGACCCCGACCCAAGATATGCCCGTTATAAATAAACGATAGAGCCAGGGTCCATCATCACTTGTCACCATGAAGAGCAGAGAGAAGGTGTTGGATAACTTATACTACAGTCCCAACAGTCCGGCTGCGTATAGTGCATTGTCGGCTCTCTATCGAGCGGCCAAACCCCTGGGGATACAAGATATGCCCGTTTTTAATAAACGATAGAGCCAGGGTCCATCATCACTTGTCACCATGAAGAGCAGAGAGAAGGTGTTGGATAACTTATACTACAGTCCCAACAGTCCGGCTGCGTATAGTGCATTGTTGGCTCTCTATCGAGCGGCCAAACCCCTGGGGATACAACGTGCCCAAGTCCAAGATTGGCTAAAAAAACAAGACACCTTTACCTCACATCGAGCTGCCCGTCGCCATTTTCCACGGAACCGGGTCATCGTGGGTGGTATAGATGCCCGGTGGCAAGCGGAGTTGGTCTATATGAGCATGTTTAAGCTCGCTACTCACTGTGAAGTCCTGACTGAAGAGAATCGTACAGTTCCCGTCAGTTACCGTATGGCAGTAAATGCCAGGTTGTTTCCAGTAGTAGCTAACTGGTAAGTAACCGATTGGTAGCCAATAAGTTTACAAATTTGAAGTACCGCGCAGTTCTGACTTGAAGGCTACGGGTCAGTTACTGATTGATAACCAATAGATTATACAGAGCCTATCAATACTGTGACCCTGACTTCAACTTATCGGCTACTGGTTCGTATATTTTCACTCTGTCGTATCTATTTGGGGCAAAGTCACGGATCACTGCACAGGCAGGCTCTTCTTTGTTCTCTCAATAATTTGCAAATGGGCCATTACATTTAATGTAACATTGTAACATGAGGTGAGTAGTAGGTAGCACGCATTGAAGGGCCAATTGGGTTCAGTGCGCATGCGCAGAAATAATTTTGTGGGCGTGGCTATGTGTGTGCGCATGCGTGAGTTTATGTTAATGAGTTTTATGCAAATGAGGTCATTGGGTGCATTGGTACTATTCAAGATGGCGGCTTGTTTTTTCTAGGTTAGGGGTGGTCGGTTTCAAGATGGCGGCCCATTGCACTTGTTTCGGTCCTCATTTGCATATTTTCAAGATGGCGGCTTGTTTTTTCTAGGTTAGGGGTGGTCGGCTTCAAGATGGCGGCTTGTTTTTGTAGGTGCGTCCAATTGCACTTGTTTCGCGCCTCATTTGCATATTTTCAAGATGGCGGCCTGTTTTTTCTAGGTTAGGGGTGGTCGGATTCAAGATGGCGGCCTGTTTTTGTAGGGGGCGGTCAATTGCACTTGTTTCACGGTCCTCATTTGCATATTTTCAAGATGGCGGCCTGTTTTTTCTAGGTTAGGGGTGGTCGGATTCAAGATGGCGGCCTGTTGTCCCCTCTGAAAATATGCAAATGAGGTCTCTGGGTTTTTCCCCACTGTTTTCAAGATGGCGGCCTGTTTTTTGTGGGTTAGGGGTGGTTGGTTTCAAGATGGCGGCCTTGTTGTCCCTGAAAATATGCAAATGAGGTCTTTGGGGTCGTTTTCCAGAGGGGGTTTGTGTGTGTGTGTGTGGTCGTGTTCAAGATGGCGGCTTGTTTTTTGTGTGTGAGGATTGATCCGCTGAAAATATGCAAATGAGGTTCAATGGGCTATAAAAGGAGTCCATTTTTAGGGTGAGGGTGTATTCAATCTGACTTACCTGACCTGTCTCCCTGCCTGCCTGCCTGCCTGCCTGCCTGCCTGCCTTGCTTGCCTATCCGCTTGTATGAGACGAAAAGCATGAGACGTGGAGCAGATTTTCCCTTCGATCCAGCCGCACCTCCGGTTGAAGTCTTGCCTGAAGATGCACGTGTCAGGGGCATTTATCAACGACACTGGCCTACCATACGCCATTGTTTTCACCGTGATCGTCGTCTTTTGGACTTATACAATTTTCGGCTGGAGGACCTCACGTATCTCACTACATATGCCGAGAACATTTTCAAAGATCAGGTGACAGCCTATAAGTTGAATGTCACATTTGGCTATATCTTACGGCATAAACAGACAGACCAACTGCGGTATTTCTATCCCAGTAACAATTCGTATGTGTTTGACCAGCCGTTCACCATCACGGATGAGATTTCTCTGGAGCCAGTGGTCGAGCAACTCACTACATTAGACCCGTTGGAGTGGGCCCGTCTGCAACGCCCCAATACACAATGGCTTGTGGAAATGGTCACTAACGTTACATTTTTCGTCACGAAAATGCGAGATCATCCGATCGGTGCTCCTGTACAACTCCCCCCCGTGGTTGCTTCGTCGACAAGGCCTGTATGCATTAACAGCAGGAAAAAATGGACCCTACAAAGACCGGAAATGTTTGTTTCGGTGTTTGGCCGTGCATCTGGACGAGTGTGACCCCAAGACTTGTGACAGAATGACCGATGGCTATTGGGAAGCGTATTTAGAGCATCAAGACATGGATAAGCGGCACTTCCGTGGAGTCCCCTTTAAGAATTTGGATGATGTAGAAACACTGTTCGATATTAATATCTTTGTTTATCGATTACGACGGGAGGAGGAGGAGGAGGAGGACGATACCTATGTGGCTGAATTGGTTCGTCGATCTACAGAACGGTATGCTGCTACGATGAAAGTGAATGTGTTCGATGACAATGGCGTGAGTCATTTTTCGCTCATTACCAATATGAGCCTGTACGCTCAGTCTTTCAGTTGTGCCCAATGCCATCGTGTGTTTAAAAAGTCTTACAACTTACATCGCCACGAGAAAATCTGTGACAACAGTGTCAAGCGAGTCTATCCGGGTGGAGTGTATCATAATGCACCTACTATTTTCCAGGAACTGGCCGATGAGGGTATCATCATACGGGAAGAGGACCGTTATTTTCCCTACCGGGCATGCTATGATTTTGAGGCCCTGTTAGAGCCCATGGACTTGTTTTCGGCTAAAACGCAGTGGACACAGCGCCATATTCCCCTCAGTGTCAGCATTTCATCCAACGTACCTGGCTATGACGCTGCACCGGTGTGTTTCGTGTCCACGGGGGAATCCCATGAGTTGATCACCCGGATGATGGAGTATTTAGAGCAAGTCAGTGCGGCCAGTACGGCGTTGTTGGTGACCAAGTTCGACGACGTACTCACCCAGCTGGACGACCGCATTCCTGAACCGGGTGTAGCCTTCAGCGACGATGAAGAGTCCGAGTCCGAGTCAGAGGCCGAGTCCCAGCAGTCCCAGCAGTCCCAGCCTCCGCAGGATGTCCCTTTACCTAAACCTTATGCGGAGAAATTGAAGTTACGGTTCCTTCAATACTTAGGTCAGTTACCGGTGCTCGGCTTCAATTCGGGACGATACGATTTGAACATGGTGAAGCAATTTCTCTACCCTTACTTGGCGTACTCCGATACCCTCAAGTCGGTCATCAAGAAGATCAACAACCATATGGCCCTCACTACCACATCACTTCGTTTCCTCGATATACGCAATTACCTGGCACCTAATTGTAGCTATGCGCAGTGGGTGAAAGCCTATAACTGTACCCAGATGAAAGATTACTTTCCTTACTCCTATATCACGAGCCTGGATCGCTTAGAAGACACCCAGTTACCACCCCGGGAAGCGTTTTACAATGACCTGAAAGGGGAAGCTCTGTCCGAGACCACCTACATCGAACTCCAGCAGGTATGGAACGCTGAACATATGCAGACGTTGCGAGATTTCCTCATATGGTATAACAACTTAGATGTGGTTCCTTTCCTGGAAGCGGCCGAGAAAATGGTGCAACTCTTTTGTCGCCAAATGCACATCGACATCTTCAAAGAGTGTTTAAGTTTACCGGGTCTGGCGCTTCGCCATCTTTTTCAAGACTGTCCAACCTACTTCTCGCTGATTCAAAAAAAAGATGCAGCCATGCATGAATGTCTGAAGCGGAACATTGTGGGTGGTCCCAGTCTTATTTTCCACCGCTACCATGAGAAGGACGTCACGACACTGCCCAGTGGGAAACCCTGTGCCAAAATCATTGGTTTTGACGCCAATGCGTTGTACCTGTGGTCGCTCGCCCAACCTATGCCCAGTGGGCATTATACCCGTTGGGTGTCAGAAGGTGAGCATTTTACACCTGAACGGACGCCGTATAAACATCTTGCCGACCAGTGGATAGACTGGGAAGCCTATCGACGGGCCATTTATATTCGTCACCAGACCAACGCCACGGAGAAGCGGATAGGGGATCGCCGTCTGCCCGTCGATGGGTTTGCCCTTGTACGAGGCACACCCACTGTATTTCAGTTTTACGGGTGTTACTGGCACGGTCACGAATGTCATTTTAGCGCTGGCCGCTTCAATGAGCGACGTGTAAAATCGGCACAAGAATTACGGGACGAAGTAGTGATCAACGGTGATTATGTCAAAGAGCGAGGATTCCATCTCATAGAGATGTGGGAGTGTGAATTCCACACGATGTGCCAGGCCCTGCCCCATTTACAACGGTTCTTAAAAGAGCGTGAATATCCCTTGAGTCGTCGGCGACTGCTCAGTCTACCTCAGATGTTGGACGCCATTCGTTCGGTTCAGCTCTACGGCTTTGTAGAATGTGATGTGCACGTTCCCGACACTCTCAAGCCCCTCTTCGCCCAGTGTCCGCCTATCTTCAAGAACACGCTGGTGGGTCGGTCTGACATTGGCGAGACCATGAGCGCCTACGCGGAGCAACACGAGTGTTTATCTAAACCGCGCCGCATGTTGATTGGAAGTATGTGGGCCGAGAAAATCTTGCTAGGTACCCCCTTACTGCAGTGGTACATGAAGCACGGTTTGGAAATTACTCAAATCTATCAGGTAATCCAGTACGTACCTGAGGCTTGTTTTGCGGAGAATGCGGACCTCGTAACGAAGGCCCGTCGTCAAGGGGATCAAGACCCGAGCCAGGCCATCATGGCTGAATGTTGGAAACTCACTGGCAATGGTTATTATGGAAAAACGGTAACCAATCAGGATAAGCACGTCAATGTGAACATTTGCACGACTACCCAAGCCCGCAAAAAAGTCAATTCCCCGCTGTTTCGGTCCGTGGAGGTGATCGATGACGATACCTATGAAGTGACTTTAGCCAAGAAGACTATCCGGTATAATTTACCCCTCCAAATTGGGTGTATGGTCTATCAGATGGCCAAACTGAGGATGCTGGAATTCATCTATGATTTTATGGGTGTGTATTTTGATCCCTCAGACTGGCAACTCATGGAGATGGATACAGATTCGGCCTACATGGCCGTTTCCCACCCGGACTGGGAGTCTCTCGTCAAACCCGAGTTACGGGAACGATATGAGGCGGAACGGGACCAGTGGCTACCCCGACGCGATCACTACACCTACGACAAGCGGACACCGGGGCTCTTCAAGCTGGAGTGGAGTGGGGATGCTATGATCGCCCTCTCCTCCAAGACCTACTACTGTTACGGGGGAGATGGAGGAGAGGATAAGTTTAGCTGTAAAGGAGTGAGCCGGCGCGATCCTAACATAGACAAAGCGCTCTACCTGGGTGTATTGCAAAGCCAGGCCAGTGCGAGTGGCACTAATCGGGGATTCCGGGTCGTGGACCACCAGATGCGAACCTATATCCAGCAACGAGACGCCTTTACTTTCTTTTATCCCAAACGAAAAGTATTGGCCGACGGTGTGAGCACTACCTACTTGGACTTGTAAAATGTGGAACATTAACTGTGGATACACGAGTTATAAAACTGTAAAAGTCAGAATGGCCGAGTGGTCTAAGGCGCCGGTATTAAGTGCTGGTGGGGGAAACCCGCGTAGGTTCGAATCCTACTTCTGACAAACTTTTTTTGTACCTTAATCACTACTATTCTGTGTACATACCTCTACTATTTGTACCCTGTATTCTATTTGTATAGTCTAATCCTTGCTTGTTGACTTAAATAAAAAGAGAGAGAGAAAGTCAAATCATTTTTTTGTGTTTTTTCATCAATTTATTCAACAATGAACGTCAGAACAACAACGTCATAACAATATAATGTGATAATAATAATAGTGGTCTGCGCGCGCGCAGTACATTTTTAAGTTAACCAGAGAAATGGAGCATGCACATTAAAACGAGAGGCCGTCCAGTCATAGACGAGGACATCACGGTCTTCGGCTTGACAATAATCATCAAACACATGTACAATGGTGGGCATAGAATGTCCTCTACTCCGGTGAGTGAGATAAAACACACAGTACTGGCCGCACACACTACTCAAGGGGCCTTGTAATCTTTGCGTATTCCAACGCCACTCTGTCGTGGAGACGTCCATGAATTTCACCAAATCGGCATGGAGGGGTGCAAGTCCGTAGGAATCAAAGTATTCGCCTTGGCCTAGGGTGTCCACGTACACCGCTATCCAATGTTCACCGGGTCGACTCTTCGTGTCTGTATTTAGGATGTAGGCTGCTGGCGTAGTGGAGTGGGTGGGAAACACAGTGCGTGGAAACACACCTCGAAAGGGGATCTTGGGATCTCGCTGGAGTATGTCCATCAGCTGTTCTGTATCCATGATCTCTAGCTGGAGAAGTCACACAGCACGTTTCTTTGCTCATCCACGCTGATGACGTTGTCAAACTCGGCGTAGCAAATCACGTTGATGGTGCTGGGTAGAGCCGCGGAGAAACGCAGTTCCAACCGTAGGTTGCCTTTCTTCAGTAAAGCCAGTTGATGATCGTGTTCCAAGGTAGGGGTGAGGTCAAAGGCGAACAATGTGTACCCACGGCTAAAGTCTTTTCGACTGATGGTATTGCCTTCGTCCTGGTTGTTTTGTCCTGTGGCTGTAAATAGGTTCAGGTAGGTCCGCACATAGTTATCGTTAGTAAAGTCCGGTTGTAAGGGTCGGGCTGGAATTTGATGGCCGGCCACGTGCAGTGCCACAAAGTTGATGTTGCAATGATCAAATTTGAACGGATTCTCAGCCCAATTTCCATTGAATGTGGTGTTGGTCACACACCCCAGGGTAAGACGTTTAGGCAGATCTCCTAGAAATAAATTCTCTCTGTTGGCCATCATCGTACCTGCGGGCACCGAGAACACCTTGGTCTGTACGCGTCGGATGGGATACAGGGCTGGTTTTTTCGCTAAGGCTTGCATGTGACTCAGCAACACCCCCTGTTGTAAATCTACCGTACGGACAAACAGGGCTGCATCTTCAATGATGATGTTGTAATCGATAGCTCCATCCCCACCGGCCATTAAGGCAAACATAGGTGAGGAACGGATCAACTTGATCTTGATGGATACACCGTTTATCATGTAGCGGTCTTGCAGGAACAGATCGGCGTGCAGTCGTCCCATCATATCGATGGACTTGCTTTCTTTTGCTAATCTTTTGCGTCTGGCGTACCCAGTATTGCCAGGGAGTAGCATGTTCATGTATCCGGGTGTATCCCTGTGGTCCAGCGCAGCTTGTAAGTGTGATAGTTTGGCATCACTGCCGTACGACAACAGCGTCTCCAGGTAGGCTCGATACGCATACGTATTGGTGGACGTACTGATGAGTCTATCGTTCAGACTGATATCCACCTGTTGGAACATGGAGTGCAGCCAAAGATTCACCGGGGTTACATTTGCATCGCCCGCTAGGTCCGTCCCGTCCTTGTTCGTTATTTTAGCTTTCACGTACAAGTAGATGTGGGCTAAATCCAGGTAGGCCGTATCTTTGTTTTCAATGGTAAATTCTATGGGCCCCACTCCCGTCAGGCTAGCCAGGGGTCGATGTTCTACCCAACGTCCTTCGGCTACACTGGTTTGGGTGGGTGGAATAGTCCACACATCCAATTCACTGTTGGTAGACGGACATGACTCGGAGTGAATGAAGGCCATTATGCGAAGATATCTCTCCTACTACTTCTCTTCTTTTTCTTCTGGGGCTTAGTCCTTCTCCTCCTCTGGGGTGTGCGTCGTCGGTGTGTTGGCCGTCGACTGACTCTTCGCGGTGTCGGCGTTTGTCTTTTAAGGGCTTTGGCGATCAACACACTCCCGGCTTCTTTAGCCCGTCGTTTGAAGGCTTGTCGGGGTGCTGTGCCTTCCATCACATCACCGGCCACGCGCAATCCACTGCGTACCGCTTGTTTTCCCACCGCTTTCACACCCCGTGTCACCATGGGTAAAAATGTTTTCACAATGCTGCCCAGTATGTTTCCCAATCCGTGACCTCATTGCATGCGTGCCCCACTAAACATGGGCATGCCGCCTCCCGTTTGTTTCTTGTAGTAGTCGGCATAGCTGGGCGTATGACACTGGTAAGGTACGTACATATTATACGAAGTGAGGAGAGCGGGTTTGTTGAAAAGCAAGTGTCAACACCACTTTTCCTCGTTCGAATGGGATCGGGCGTCCCGTGTCATCTCTTATATCCACCGTGATCGTCTCGATATCGGTATGGCGTACGGGCAGGAACATGATAGGGTTGAAACTGTAGGTGGCTTGTTCGCCATACGTTTTGCTAATGGGCACCACCCGTAACAGAGGTGTGTTCACATCACCCACAATATGGCTGTCCACGGCATCCGAGTAGACGTACAGTCCGTACCTACCTACATTCATATCCATCAAATGGGTCCCGTAGACAATGGTGGCTCCCTTGTATATGACGTGGTGAGGCAGCCTTAACATTTCCGGTAGTGTAGAACTGAGTTTCACTCTCACGGCAGAGGTGAGCAGGAGACAGCTCTTGTCGTTGTGTACGTTGACCTCGAAGGTTATGTTTCTCTTGAAGCGTAAGGCTGTCAGGGTGGTTGCCTCAGCCACGCTCTCCTTTAAAGTCTTGTACCCCATCAAGGCATTCAGAGCCTGTACGAACTTCTGCGGCGTATCGTATTGGCCTGCGGGGAGAGTGAGTCTGTAGATTTTTTCTTCGTAGACCACTTCGTACCATACTTCACCGTGTTGTACGTTGTACCATGAGTAAGGGTATTGAATTTCCACCAGTCCACATTCCCATCGTCCCGGTAAATGTAACGGTTGTGGTAATTGCGTGACATACTTGGTCAAGGTGTTGTCAGGAAACACGTCGAGTGAACTATTACTGGGTAACGTCAGGTAAAACATGATGATGACGACTGAGCGGTTCTGGCTTCTGCACCGGTTTTTTATAGGGATTCCCACACCTTGGGTGCTTTACGGCCGCGTGGTGATCGTCGCTGTAACTTAGAATGGTTAGGTTTCTTCCGTGGTGTTTTGGGGGGTGACATGGGAGACCAAGAGGTGGAGGGTAGTGGTGATGGTGGTGGTGGTGGTTGATGTCGGGTGTTGGTCGATTGCTGCATAAAGGCCCAACGGCTAGGATTTCCTACCAATTCTTGTGGGATGTGCGAATCTTTTAACGCCTGAGCAAAGGCTTCCCAGCCCGGGGGATTAGAGTGTTTGCGAGAACGCACCATATCATTGATCAAATCGGTCATATGAGACCCCGGTACCACTTGGTTTCGAATCAGTAGTTTTCCTTCATTGTTCCAACTCATATCGGGATGCTGTTTCACCCGCTCCAACACTAAACGGGCCTTGATCTTGTAGGCTTTAGGCACACTGGCCAACACTTCCTGTTCCAGTTCAGGTGAGGCCGAGGATGACGGTGGGAGTGGTGGGGTAGGTGTGGTGGTAGTAGGTAGTGGTGGTGGGGTACTAGTACTACTCCTCCCTCTATATTGATCCATAAACGTCTGGTACTGGTTCAGCGTATGATGGTAGAGTTGAATTTTCTCGTGATCAGGGAGTCGACGTTGCAGTATATTATTCATTTCTTCATCCAAAGACTGGAGTTGTTGCACGGTGGCCGGGACGGGATAGGGGGATTGTAAACTCTGTAACAGTCGAGGTTCGACCAGCATCATTTTTTTCGTATGCTCCATGCTGTTAGCGTCCTCCTCCCAAGATGGACCCGAGTAACGGACCTAGTACCGTAGCGGCTAAGGGGGCCAGGAGTGCGCCGAGAAATCCACCGCGCTGTAACACCTGTTTCTTCTGCTTGACACTACCCGTTTTCTTCACCAATGTTCGGAGACCCGCCTTGTGTCGTTGCAATTTTCCTTTCTGCACAGGACTGAGGGGAACATTGCCTTTTAAAAGATTATGAGCGACTTCACACAAACACCGGACCAAGTCCCGATCCGCGCCGCGCACTAGGGCCCGGCCCACTTCCGGGGGCGCGCTGCGCATTACGCGCAATGCCGGCGCGTGCTTGCGTAGCCTTGCAGCCATGATGCTTGAATGAAGGCTAGCGACCGTGGTCTTCTTCTTTTATCCTCTCTCATTTGGGGGTGTACACCGTCTGTAGTTCGCCGGGAAAAATCAGGGTACGCAATCGCAGGGGGGAGGGCGTGTCTTGTTTCAAGTCGATGAGGAGATAGCCGTGAGCAGGTTGAGTGGCATCTTGAAAGGCTTCTCGTACAAAGGCCGTGTTCTTAGGGTACATCTGTTGAGCGAGGTGGGTAATTTGTGCCGCGTCTCTGGGGTTTTTAAATAACACCACATACTGAGCATTCAAACTAATGTTCCGGTGTTCTTTGTTCTTACTGAAAAGATTCTGTACGATGTAGATAATGCTCAATCGACGATGATGGCTGCCTTTGGTAAAGAGCCGGGTGATTCGACTATCCGTTTCCGTCATGAGATCGTCTACCACCACCAAGGTGTCTGGAGGTATATCTTCAGGCGGTAAGCCTTCCACTAAAGTGAGTCCTGGGACACGGGCCAGTGCCTCGTACGCGGGCTGCCAAGCGCCATAACACCACAGGATACGCGCTAGAGGCGGTGAAATCAGGGCGGCCCCATGTTGGATGAGACGTTGAACAAAATGTGATTTTCCCGACCCCGTCGGTCCAGCGATAAGGCATGTGAAGGGATGCTGCCATCGTGGGTCCATCGTTTCTTTTTTAGGGGATGATTTACCGTTTTCCACCTCCCAGGTGTCGGGGCTGGCGGCGCAGGGGATAGTACTGGAAGGGAAACCGTTGTCGGGGTAAACGGTGTGATTCACGGGGATCCACTTCAAAACTGTTTAGCGGTGTCCTCGTAGTACTAGCGGGTAGAGTGGAAGGCTCGCTTCTCAGGGATGATGATGATGGAGGAGGATGAGTAGTCGTAGTCGTACGGATCGTGGTCGTGGTGGGGTGGATGTAGGGGAGTAACTTGAAGGCTGGAGTAGACGTAGGGGTCTGCGTTGAAACGTGCCGTACCCTTGACGTCTGTGTGGGTAGTGAGGTCGTGGTGGTCACTGATGGAGAACGCAGGGTGTTGAAACAGGATATCACGTAGGATAAATCGTAGAACACACCGGTAAATAACGTACCCAGAACTACGACTAGACACAACACAGTACCGATTTGTGCTTTTCGTGTTCTTAACAGTACGGGTAGACGACGTGTACTCTCCATGGTACAGTCCTACACTGAAGGCAGGGGGGTGATAGGCGTTAGCATTTATAGACGTTTCATGTCACGGCCGCACACCCAGGAATTAAAGGAACGAGGCCAACCTTGCCATTTGACGAAATGATAGGGAATGCCACGTCGACGTTCCGTTTTCAAAATCTTCTCCACCGTATAGTAGTCTTTCGGTGTTTTCACTATGGGTTGTAATTCTGTCTCGTAAAACGTGCCTTGCAGTCTCTCGCCTTGTAGATCTTCCAGTTGATAGACGTGGGGTTGTCGAGGTTTATGGCGCACGATGACAAAGTGTTCATCACTCCAGTTGGGTAAATAGCCTTTCTCAAATTGGCCTTTCACTTTACTGATCCGTACCGTATCTCCCCGTTTGTAACGGGGTGCCGTCAAGGGTGGACTGGAAGAGTACAGCGTAGCACGAACTTGATGTTCGTTCCGTTCCGTCACAGTCCGGGGGGCTCGCTGGATACTGCGATGATATGCCCGATTGTAGCCTTGCACCAGTTGAGGGAGTACATCCAGGTAGCGTCGCGTGTTTTGAGCTGTAAAATATTTGTACATCCGGCCTTTGAAGGTGCGATTAAAGCGTTCCACTACCGAGGCTTTCGTCTCATTGTACGTGTGAAAAAAAAATACCTTCTTTTTCTTAAGAAAGGCTTGAAAGGGTCGGTTGAGAAATTCTGTGCCTTCATCTGTTTGTAAATACAGAGGTACAGAAAATCTGCTGAAACGCGGCTATGAGATTCTCTCCTGTTTTGGTACGCACGGGTAGGACCCAGGCATATTTCGATAGAATATCGATACAGGTTAATATGTAGCGGTATCCATCATTTTGAGGTGCAAATCGACTCATGTCCACTAAATCCGACTGCCATTGCGCGTCGATCCCTCCCACAATGACACGGTTACGACGAAAATGACGTCGGACAGCTCGATGTAGACTGTAGGTGTCCTGAGTTTTTAACCAGTCTCGAACTTCACTTCGACTGATTCCTGGGGCCGCTCGAGTCAATGCTCCCACACCACTATAGGCAGCTGCACTCGTTGGATTATAATACAAATCAGTTAATACTTGGTGAGTCTCCTTTTTCCCCGACTGCCGCCGCATCACACACTTCGTTCGTCCCAGGTCCGTCGATCTCTTCCCGGGGTGATACTGAGTTCGCCTTCCCGTCCGTCTCGTCCCAGGGTGATACTGACCCTCTAGCCGCTCTGCATTCTATACATATAGGCCTTTTTTTTCCGGCTGTAGGAGGAGCTGGTTTACAGAAACAAAATTCTGCTAGTCTTTCACCCGGTTCAGCGAACGCCTCTTCTATAGCACGAACCCACGCTAATTGTTCGGGGGATCGATCGTCCGGTGACAATAACTGGTCGACAATAGGCATTATTGTCTTGAAGGCTGCCCACAGAGAGGGAGTTAGGCTGATACTCCGCTCATCTTTATACCGACCTAGCCGTATACAGTGGGGTCGTAGGAAATAGACGTACATGGCATTATCCAGGTGAACGATCTCTCCGTTCAATTCCCCGCTCATTACCCGTTTAAACTTATTCCAGCCATCACGCTGTAGTGTCACGGGGTTCCATAGCATTTCTGCGGGGGTCCAATAAATAGATAGAGCGTCTTGCGCCAGTTTTATTTTATCCGCATACACATATAAGCGCACAGTGGGTGTAAGAGGCAGAATGGCTCGTAGTGGTAGCGACATGCTTGCTTGCTCTCTATGTCCAACTGATACACACTCTGTCTCTTTCCCTGGTATTTATACTATTCTGTGAGAGGCGGGTCGTGTGCAGAAAATACTTTATCCACCACAGGCACACTGTGTTGTAAAGCCGTCCATAGTTCGGGATCGAGTGTAAATCCGCCTCGTTTGAGAGAGATCAATCGGGCAAAAAAAGGGCCGCGAAAAATGTATACATCGTGATCCAGGTAGATAGTATTTCCATTCAAATGACCGAATAACACACGTTTCAAGGTCGTCCAGCCTTCGGAAGATAATGTCACACGGGCGGGCTCAGGTGAGCCCCAGCAACGGGAATCATCATCAATGAGATGGATGCGATCTGAATATATTATTAGGGTACACTGCGAGGTGAGGGTACGAGTCATGATCGATTGAGTGTACGGGTAGAGTACATCGTCCACGTCTGTAATGACAGTTTTCAGCGCCGCCCATAATGCTGGCCAAAGCACAATCCCGTGACCGCCACACCGCTCTAATCGGGGGAAAAATGAAACTTCTCTACTCCGCCGTAGATACACATTCACACCGACAGGCATAAAATCGACTTCGGGTTCTTTGGATTGTAAGACACGTGTCAATTGCCTCCACCCGTCCAGGCTTAAAATTAATTTCACCTCGATCGGGTGCTCTTCGATAAGGTGTAATTCATGTTGATATACAATAAGAAGCACCTTAGACGTGACTTGAAAGAACGCCAGCTCTTTCCCCCGCGATGCCATACTGAACAATGATAAAAATATTAACCCCACACACATGTATATAGAGCGATTCTATATTTTTCATTGTTAACCCTATCTGGCCTGCGCTTTTTGGGACCTGTCCAGAAAAAAAATACCCTGGGAAAAATATTTAATTTAACACGGCAATTAATTTTTTAAACACTTCCCGAGTACATACATGAATAGTCTGGACACCTACGAGAATTAAAAATAAAATATTAGCAGGGTTAACAGCGTCTGGGAAGTGCTCATCATTTCCCAAACAACACGCCTACCGCTGTAAAAATAGTCAAACCCAGGAGCAACTAAAAGGATAACTCTTGGGTCCCAAACGAATAAGGGGGCACTACTCTGCAGGCATTTGTGTGTATGCGTGTAGTGATACATTACCCGCTGGTACTTTTCAAGCCGACCTCACTGCGCGCGTGACTTTGGAAAAATTGCAAAGATTGGCGCCTAGCTTGTGTTTTCGTACCGTAATCCCAGGCTCTGTTTTGGTCATTTTTCTACAATTCTCATGATCGAAACGAACTGGAATTTTCAGGGCACGCGTATCGTGTAATCAGGGATAGACTGGTGCTATTTTTAATGCAGAAAATGAATTTATTTTTAATGGCCCGGGTTTTCAGTATTTTCGTATCGGCTCGAGAACCCAGTAAAAAATTAAAATTCATGACGTAGACCAGAGCTAGACGGTTGAAATTTTTAATAGGTGCCCTTGATTTATGTGAGCTGAATTAGAACTAAAAATTCTACGGGGGCCTGACAGTTATTGTACACTAACAATCGTTTATAAATTCCTAAGAAACACACCCAGAGTTTATAGAGAGTTTTTCCCTCTGCCATTTCGATTGCTGTCGCCTGGGTCCGCGCGATTTGCATAAATACTCGACCCCTCTGGCAGCCGGCTACTACAAAAATTTTTTCACTGCGAAAAAGACGAGAGAAAAAGATGAGCAACAGACAGCCAAGACGAGACCGCCGAAGGGAGAATCGATGGATAGAGGTGGAGGGGGAGGAGAATATCCCCTATTTAACTCGGTACAAACAGCGCCAGATGATGACAGAAATCAAAAAATTCTGGAAAAGAGAAT
>JAVTVY010005893.1:0-37474 GCA_036873755.1 Hanleya hanleyi
GAGCCTATTTGCATAACCCCCCGAGCAAAGGACCATGAGTAAATCCAAGATGGCGGCCACATGAGGTAGCAGAAAAGTGATGATTTTGTCATATTTCTTCAAAATTTCAGCTTTTTCGCGATGAAAAGTGGGCAAAAACTATTTTATTTCACATCACAATTTTTACTAATTTATCATGTAATTTTGCAGAGAAATTGCAAAAATAAAAAATTCGGAAAATCTGACCAAAAAATCGACGAGAAAATGCCGTTTTTGAAAATGACGTCACTGTGACGTCATCAAAGCGCCCATCTTGGATTTTTTTCACATTTTCTCGTATAGCTTGACCTAAGGGTATAGTGTGATAAGTTTCAGCCCCCTAGCTGAAGGGGTAAGAAAAATAATTAGGGGGGAGCCATTTCGCACCCCCCCCCCCCACCCCAGGCCTGGACAGGTCCCAAAAAGCCCAGGCCAGATAGGGTTAAATAAAACTCTACTCAAAAATAAAATCGGGTCTATTTTGTGAGCCTGACGCGAAGTCAGGTACAGAACTCAAAGACCAGAGGCATATAGCTCTGCATAAACAACCACTTAAATTATGGAAGAACTATAAAGCGGGAATCTCGGCACAAGACGGTACGCTTTTATTCGACCATATTTCAAAGAAATCTTTTTTTAGCGACCTTTCCTTCGTGCTCAGCCAACCTACTAATCCATCTTCATCTCTAAAGTATTAATAACCGCAGTAAATACATGTATAATGCAGACTTGTTGCGTGCGTTTAGCATGAAACACACGCTTTTTTTTACTTTTTCGCAAGTCACATCCTCTTCACAGTACTAGCGCATGCTAAGAATACTTTGCTGTGGCAAAAAGGCTAACGCTATTCATCATATGTACACTATATTTGTTTACATTGGAAATTGACGAATCACCATCATGTGTTGGAATCCTTAGTTTAGCGTCACCTTGCATGACTTACTAGCTTACTGGTTTATCTTGAGCGTGCAACATAGTGTTCATCCGGTATAAGCATTGGCAGAGGAGTCTGTCTCGAACAATGGGGGAATTAAATTTTAAAAACAATACCTGTGAACATGTTAAAATTTTCACAAATTATAATATATGGGGGAAGATTTCGTCCGGGGAAAATGTCGTTGCAGGAAAATATCACGGGACGAAATGTTGGCAAGCAACTCATTTGTGTGGTCAGATTCACGGCTTTGAATAATCGTGTTAAGCTTCGAAATACCATGAAAAATATGTACACCCAGCAGAAACGTGGTACCGGTATGCGGAAGTGTTGTCTGCACGGTATCGGGTTGATCTGCCACTCCAGGAATGCTTGCACATAAATACTGTACTATTGTAACGGAAAGTTAACAGGTACCGGCACTACATAATTTCTCAGATCACAGGCCAAGTCACATATATTTAGGGATTCGATACAGCGATCACCAAAGTAAGGCACCCAACCGCTAGCACTAATTGTCGGCGACATAAACCACTCGGCCAACTGGCCTCCCACAAAAAATAGGAGGTAGCAGATCGGTAGTCTTGGAAGCGAATATCCAGTACCCCCTTGATGAACGTAATGATACATCTCCCATAGCTGAATATATAACAAGGTATTTTTTTGTCATTTAGAAAGTGATCGTATAACAGTATTTTCGTTATTTTGGGATCACAGAATCTGTGTTATACTAGGAAAGTTTATCCCAAAATAACGAAAATACGGTTGTACCAACACTTTCTAAATGACAAAAATATCTTCTCAACTCATTGTGATCGTGGCTCGCAAAAATGAATGGGAACACCCTAATATAGCTCACGATGGTTGTTGTACTGTCTGACATAGCCAAACTATATATTTAGTAATTATAAATGTGTACTTAAGGCGACACCCTATGTTAACTACAGCGCAGCCCACGCATGTGCATTTATCCCGGCAATCAATAGTTGATTATGGTTTATTTCTTCGTAGCGAACAGATCAATAAAGCTAGAAAATATCTACCTCTCGAATTAGAAATATTATCAGAAATGTCATTTTTAGTGTGGAAGGTCATCTCTTACAAATGGTAGGTGTACCTTACGAAGAGAAAAATAATATCACAAAGAGTTTCGGAATCCCTAGCCGAGAATTATCGCCCTATTTCTGTTCTGTCATGTTTTGGTAAAATCTTTGAAAAACTTGTTGTTTTGAGGATGATCACATTCCTAGAAGCAGAGATGATTATCTCCCCTAATCAATATGGATTTCGAGCAAACCATTATACATTTCTTGTCGTTCTTTCTTTATACGACAAACTCGTTGCTGCAAAAGAACTAAAGCAGTTCAGCATTGCTACTTTGGTTTAAACAAATTTATTGCAAACACTGTTTACAATGGGGGCACAATGAGCCCAAGGCTCGTTAGCGTGTCCCCCTATATGTATAATATGATAATGTTGTTTAAACGGATACATTTATAATGTAAAAAGCCGAAGAGTCGGGACATTATTTCTTAAATTGCTTGCTTCTGTAACAGACGTAGATAGTGGGAGAAAAAGGAATAGTGAGAGACAAAAAATGTGATAATATTGTAAATACGAGAAAAGAAATGTATCAAAGCTACTTTCTTGGATCTATCCAAAGCCTTTGATACAGTAAATCACGAGATCCTCTTGCATAATCCTCTTGCATAAACTTGGTTACTATGGTTTCCGGGGTGTCACAAATAACTGGTTTCGTATAGCTATCTATCATAATCATAGCACTATATCTTCTTTCAATCCTATCAGTACGGGTGTGCCACAAGGATCAATACTAGGACCCATACTATATTTAATATATATAAATGACATTACGAAGGCCACATCGGTTCTAGACATTTAATATTTTTGCTTACGATACAAGTGCTACCCTATCAGATGCCGATTTTATTAGACTTGCGGAAAATATGTCACAGGAACTTGAAAAGCTTCATGCCTGGTTTTCCTGCAACAAACTTCCATTAAACGTGAAAAAAAAACAAATTTATATTATTTAAACCAAACAGATCAACAAATGTAAATATCCCTAAGGTTTCAGTATTTGGCACCGAAATTGAATCTGTTTCTATCTTTAAGTTCCTCGGGATTTATTTTAACGATAGATTAAATTGGCAAACACATATTGACGAACTAACATAAAAAAATTCGAGAAATATCGGTGTTATCAACGCAATACGGAACTGCCTCAACAGGAAAACATTGATTATACTGTACTATTCTTTGTTCTATTCTTACGTATCTTGCTGTAATTTAGTATGGGGAAACACATTTTCAACTCATCTCAACACACTTGCGATATTACAAAAGAGAATTATCCGTGTAATAACTTCCAGTGGTAAATATGCCCATTCTAGTTCATTAATGAAATAACTAAACATCCTCCCCCTATTTCAGTTAAACAACTTCCTAATTTTATTATTTACTCACAGATTTCTCAATAATCCCCTATCTATTCCTACCAACTATTCAAATTATTTTACCAAACTCTCTGAAGTCCATTGTTATCCCACCCGACAAGCCAATCTCAATCTATATAGGGCGAGACTGCACTCAAATCTATCACTTTATTGCACAACGTCGAAAGCATCACGAATATGAAACGCTTTACCTAATGACCTATAATCATGTCTATCACAATCACTATTTAAGTCTCGACTAAAATCGCACCTCAGTCAATTATCATGATATGTGAATCAGTGTACTGAAGGGTGTACTTTCTAATGATACTCAAATTGTAAATCTTGGAGTTAACTCATCTCAGGCCATCACAATGGACACGAGACAAACCTATTTTATACAAAAAATGTTTCAGTAATCTATTTCCATATATGCTAAGCTCTCACTATATATATCTTATAGAACTATGATTCACTACACAGGGCTCCATGGTATATTTACCATTTATATATTGATATATTTGTGAACGCACCCAGCGTCTCATGCTAATCTATTATTATTGTTATTAATTATGTGTGGTTTGATTTCCGCCATATTTCTATGTATCCATCTATATCCATTGTACACATATATAAATATATTATTTGTATATGGTGAATCAATGAATCAATCAATCAATCAATCAATCCACGTCCTAATTATCTAAAAAAAGATCTTGATAAAAAGAATGCAATGGCGGCAAAGAGTAATTATTATCGCTCTCCATTGCATAATCACTGATTTAAACTCGCAATTTCTGATCAGTTTTCAGAATTCGAAGTC
This sequence comes from Hanleya hanleyi, assembly GCA_036873755.1. Classification (NCBI taxonomy): domain Eukaryota; kingdom Metazoa; phylum Mollusca; class Polyplacophora; order Lepidopleurida; family Hanleyidae; genus Hanleya; species Hanleya hanleyi. The sequence continues at coordinate 4,232 of JAVTVY010005893.1, forward strand.
GAAGTTTTAACTATCCACTGATTTGTTATGATAACGAGCATTCGTGACGATTTTTGTTGAGATGTTTTGAGGTAAATCTACTGCTTTTCAGAACTTATCTATCAAGGCTTGCGTATTGTCGACAGAAAAAAACCCCCGTCATTTAAATTGCGCTTTTTCAGGTTATTCTTATAACAGGCATTATTATTAGCTCATTAAGAAAATTTACCAAAGTCGTGGAATCTCTCTGCATTGCCTAATATATTTTACCAATCTTGAATCCATTGACATATACCTAAGATCAAGATTTGATGGTCCTATATATGGTGGCCATATGGGCTCATTCTGAAAATCACAGTTTTTAACGTTGCTCGTATAGTTCAAGGCATAATTCTTAGCTTAATATGCGAATATATCAGAATTGAGAGATGTCTTACTTTAGCCTATTATCGTACGAGCATTTTGAATCTAATTTCATATCCCTAAGATAAGGATTTGATAATTTAATTACATGTCCCTTGGTCTGACACTTCTGTAGCAAACAGTGTAATATAAAAATGGGGAAAATGAGCAGTACGTTTTGTTTATGGCTATTGGGGAAGCAACAATGATGACTTACACAAGCACAAGTCGAAACTTCCCTCCTTAGGATTAAGTAGACTTGGGTGTATAGCAACTGAAGTTTTTAAAATTTTACACGGTAATTCACCAAAATTTCTTAATGACTTGAGACAGAAAGGGTATTGTTCCTAGTCTCTTGAATCTGATAATGTCTTATATGTACCACAGGTCCGAACTACTACATATGGCAACACTTCTGTTAGATTTCAGGCCACGCAGATCTGGAATGGTCTGCAAAACGAATTCAGGGATGTTGAGAATTTCAAATACTTCCACATACTACAAAGAAGCTGGTGTGACCCTTGCTGCAAATGTGCCATGTGAAGTACTTCTGCTTCTTAATTATAGGTATGCAAGTGTTTATCGTTTCTAATCTTATATGTATCATTTTTAAATTTTTAAATTCTTGACGGCTTGTAAATTCTTAATTGTACACAAGTGTTTATTGTTTCTAGTCTCGTTTGACATGTACTGATTTCAAATTTTGAATTGTGTATGATAAGATGTAAATTCTTAACTGCTTGTAAATTCGTAATTTGTTGTGTTTATCGTTTCTAGTCGCGTTCTTACATGTTCTAGTTTTAAATTTGTATAATCAGATACAAAGTCTTACATGTAACTGATTCGAAATTCTTAATTCATGTTTCTCGTTTCTAATCTCGTTTCTAAATGTACTAATTTTGAATCACGTTTAAGCATATGTAAAATCTTAACTGTAGCTTGGTATAATATTGCCCATCTCATGTACATAATTATGTTTAGAAATTGTGATATCTTTATACTTAGGTTTTTCAACACGCTTTAAGTGTTCTTGTTATACCACATTTTTATTGTTTTGTCGGTAAAACAGCTCGACTAAAAAAAATTTCTTGAATGTTGAATTCCCTGAGATTTCTTGTTGTATATTATTTGGTGAATAAATTCAATTCAAGATCCACACCTGTGAACGGGAACTGTAGCGCAAAATATTAATAATATCCTGATATGGGGTCACAGCGACCTTTGACCTCAATTTTGTTATGCGGCGAAGTGTATTCCCTTCATTATCTCTTCACTCACAAACATGCGATAATCACTGACCTGACGTATCGTGGCATAATTTTGCCCTCGAATTTAGTATCTGACATCAACATGAAGCCAACGCTATCCCAGAAATGTTTTAGAGGAATGGGTTTATTTGTAAAAACTTACCGAACTAACTCAGGAAAGTGGGAACGAGAAGTAGGGGGAAAGCAGAATATTCATTTCATATAGCTCCATCAGCTATAGCTGACCTATCTCAAGAACATTTCCATACGTATGATAGATTACTAGTATGCGGATAGCGGCAATAGCTCTCAGTGGTGTTATGACCTCCACACGTCCCGTCCTCTTTACAATTCTCGAATCGTTTCGCAATCTACATGTATCGAGGGTTGACGTAATAGTGAGGGTCAGGGTCAGAATATAGGATTTTCGGGGTGCCCCCTGGCAGCAAATTTTTGACGGTTGGACCATTACACAGATATATTGGGACGTTGGAAATGCCTGTTTAATGCAGCAGCTCCCATGTTGAACCGTTTGCAATATATGAAGCATCTACCTTGGATAGAAAAATCGAGAATGCATTATATCTGATAAAAGAACCATATACCATCCTAATTCAGAAAACTACCTACAATTTTTGGTACAGATATACAATATATGTTTGTTTATTGAGCTAATATGCCCCGTGACGATATGCGTGATGCTATTTTGGGAGCGTAGTAAATAATGTCCTGAAAATTTCTGCATTCCACAAACATTTATTCTAGCTCATGAATTCCACGAAATCTGTAATTAAAATGTAATTCCGTCACATAATAAAAAAGCTGGGCTATGTCATTCCTGAACAATTTTGCCCATGTTTTAGACCAGTCATTCTCGCTCTTTCACATTCAATCGATTATATGTGCATTGTCGGGCACATGACAACAGAATGCATGTGTTTGGGTCTGTCCTCAGAATTTTGTTTACTGGATAAAATTGAAATTGTAAAATAGGAAAAATCGCAACTCCTTAAAAAATGGACCAAAATGTAATTCCGTCACGCAGTTTTGTTTATCCACATGTATGAAGTTGAGACTTTACTTGACAGAAATCAGATATAATGTAGTCCAGACGCTCAGGTTCGAATAAGACATCACCTGAAATGAGAAACATCCCAGTTTTGATGGAATATGTATGTAACCAACACGTCTTCATAAGGTAGTTACTTCACTGTAATTCCATCACGCGGTATTCGAATGTCACGTGATCAGGTACAAAACAATTGTATTTCCCCTTTTTTCTCTCATCCTACAGTTCTTAGTAATAGGGTTAGGAAAATGATATTACAAAACAGATGTTACCATGAACAAGTAATGTCAGGGGTTCAGAAGAACTGAAAACATGGGTACCATGTAATTCTGTCACGCTGGAATTCATGAGCTAGTGAAGTTGTTTTTCCTTCTGAGAGAAAATTAGATTACAAATAAAACGGATGTTGGACACAACACAAAATACATCTTTAATTAGCTAACACCAAAATCCAAGAAATTCATGAAAACAGCTTTAGGAACAGAGGAAGGACTATCGATAATCGGCACTAATACAACTGATGCATTACATGTAATCGCTATACTTTTTGACTTGTGGGTGACAATGCTACAGACAAATAAAAGTTGTATCTAAAACTAATACGCTTATTTTACAGATATATTTCCAAGTTACTGCGATGTTTTCTTATTCTGACATATCAGATAAGCTTTCATCTAAAGTCAGATCGTTAGACCTCAAACTCATGGTCTGGGAAACAAGTAGAAATGTCTAATGACTGATCCGGACCGGGCTGGCATGAAATACTACTACCCTCTACAAACAAGTTCACAATTGCGGAAACTGATGAAATTAGTAGAATTTTGTGAAACTAATTATAAAAATACTTTCTAATTTGGCAAAGATATAATTTGATAACCTTTCACATACATGCTGTTAGATAAACTCTTTTGTAATGGAGGCATGTTCTATTTCCGGGAATCGCACATTCCTGCGTATTGCAATATCGCAAACTTTGCAGCGGCTAACTCCGTTTTGACCACATTCGAAGAGCACACGTTACATTGTTCGTGATCAGAATAATGACATGCTCATAACAGAATAATTTGCACTCGAGCAGACATACAAGAAACAAAAGAAGATTGAACGATAATGCACCATTTTGACATATACGTGGTGCGGTTGCAATCGAAAAAATAAAATGTTTTAAAAATTATAGTGTTTCAATGTAACGGCAAGACAAAATAGTACACAATATGTGAATGTTCTAGCTCGATTGCATTATGATTATGTAATATTTTCTGTTACATGAAACTGAAATCCACAGCCTGTGCTATTTCGTGAAAAAAGGGTCTAAATAGAGGCATTTCAACACACATTTGGACACGAAGGATCTCTTGGACCAAAAAGTCATTTAACCTGGTGATGTACTGTTGCATTATATCTCCACTACCGGAAAATCTGTTGTCTAAATGTGTGTTTGAATCACTCGGTTTAGATCTTCTTTTTGACGAAACAGCACATGCTGCAGATTTTAAATTTCATGCAATTACAGGCGTCTGGTCCGTCATTCATAATTCAACCGTCGTCCATTAAAGAATAACCGCGTCCATAATCCAAGGGCCTATTCCATATTTCATATAACAATATCAGCACCAAATTCAAAAAGACAATCACAGTGTACATAAACATATAGGCTAGTTTCCTGCAAGGGAGAATCGGTCAACAGGTGTCAATGATGCCGGCAAAATATCAACTCCATATCGCTGATCAGTATTCTTAATCCATAATAATCGTTGTAAAGTTGTCATCTAGAGAATGATGTATCTCAGTCACGCTTTGATTGTGACTGTTCATGCGGCTCCTAGCCCCGTGTTATAGGCGGAATTAGACACAAGTTACGAAACGTAACGCCAGATTTTGTCATAATGACGGTGGGGTAATTCTAGCACCATTTTACTCTGAAATCATTCCATCGTCCACTTCATGTTGATATATCCTTATTTATTGATCAAGTAGCTACGTTTTAATGTACACTGATCCCAGTTTATATGTTTTATTCCGTCAGTACACAAAAGTTCGTTAGCTTGAATAAAATGTTTTGGAGCATTTGTAATCCCTCAGCAAATATCTTATCACGTACAATCAGAAGAGTATAATACGCTTAGTAAACACACATAAATAACAGTTGTGCCAATTATTGTAAATGGTCTTCAATATTAACACCATCTACGGTTGATTGATAAGGTATATGTCGAATTTTGAGTAGATGACAGAAACTTCATCTGTTGCCTGTGGGGTAGCAAAAGAACTACAGCTGGCAACAGGTATTCTCACGCCCCAGTGTGTCCACTAACAGATCAAACCATAAAACATTTGTTGTCAGGCGTGCACCACGAAATCGTAAAATAAGTCATTCTCCGATTTAGTTCTGAGCTTGACTTATCTGATAAAGTTTTGTCTAAGCAGTAACTAACCTAATTTTCTTCACCGTCGAGCTAGTAATTTTCAGATCAATGTATACCTTTCAGTGTGTATGAATTTATGACGTAGAAAGGTCAGTTTGTAGTACAGGTCCTATATCCCGCTATTGATCCCAGCTAAGACTTGCACGGACCTGGGGGAAGTATCGTCGACAGCCAGCACATAGAGCGGTGCCTACCAGGGGATCTCGTTGAGAGTCGTTCACGGCTTTGACATGTAAGTAATTCAATCATCATCGGCAGATTCGAATGAACGTTTCAGCGTCTGAACAGGTGTGTCCTTGTATACATTTTTGATCTGAGTACCGGATGTGCACTCGGTCTCTAAATTAACTAGATCTTGCTCACAATTACCGTACATTTTCTGAATCACTCGCATATGGATTTAGATATTTTCGGATTCACCTCAATACCGTTTGAAGTATACAGTATCTGTGATTGTATGCCACTAGCAGTAAAAACGCCGATCTCCTGGCATTTTACTGGGGAATACAAGCATCTAGTCGGTCATTCAATATTCAGCTGTCATTCATTTAAGAATTTTCGCGTCCATAATCCAAATTACAAGCGTCTAGTCCGTCATTCATAATCCAGCCGTCGTCCATTAGAGAATATCCGCGTCCATAATCCGAAGACCTATTCCATTTTCCATATAACAGTATTAGCACCAAATTCAAAAAGACAATCATAGTATACATAAACATAGGCTTGTTTCCTGCAAGAGGAATACATATAATAACATAAGCACCAAAGTAAAAGGATACATCATAGTATACATAAAACTAACCAGGCTAACTTCCTTCAAGACTGAAGCGTTCAACAGTTTTCATTGATGCCAACAAGACATCATGATGTTCCAAAAATATCAAATCCGTATCGCTGATCAGCATTCTTAATCCATATGAGGGTTGTGACTTGACGGATGACATCATGTCCGACCGCGTGACTTCTGGTGTAGGTCAAATATCAATGATAACTTCAGGGGCAAACGTTGCATCCTATGCAAGGTCATTTCCGGTCACATGACTGGTGGGTGGATGTGATACTAAAATTTCCGGGGAAATTGTGAAGAAACGGGGCCCAAATATAGACAATCTGATTAAAACTCAGACTTAATAACCGCTCCTCTATCGGACATGTCGCTAATTAAGATCTGGGACAGTCTGTATCTTAAATCTGTCGCGCATGTCAGACTGGCGACCAATCACAGTTCAACTTCAACGGGCGAATAGGTGCCTATCCAATTATTTCTGTAGTGAACGAGGTGCAGAAAAATACAACCCAGGCGGCTGACGAAGTTCTTGTTCTCCATGAGCAATCACCGAAGATTATTATTTGCTCGGATAGGCACCTATTCTTCCGTTGAAGTTGCACTGTGATCGGTCGCCAGTCTGACATGCGCGACAGATTTAAGATACAGACTGTCCCAGATCTTAATTAGCGACATGTCCGATAGAGGAGCGGTTATTAAATCTGAGTTTTAATCAGATATTATAGCATGGACGGTCTCATCTTGAAGTCCTCTTCGCTCGGCCTGCAGACTACGACTGGCGTCGTGTCACGGCGCGCATGCGCAGTCGAGACATACTTTCGAGAGAAGGTATTTTGGAGTGCACAGTAGTCCAAGAGATAGGGCACTATAAATGTTACGTTGGATGACAAAAGGTTTGAGCATGTTCTATAGATCACATTTTTGTGCACTGAGTCTGAAGTATTGGTGTTCAAAGATGCTGTATTTTAACCAATTTTCAACGAAATTGATAAAACGAATAAATAATTAATAACTATGCAATTGCACCTCCATATTTTGCTCCAAATTGAAGGTACTGAACGGTCCAAGTATACACCCGATGAAAAGCCAAATGTAATTGATTACAGTGGTCTCACTCTTGTACGGTGGTCTATTTCGTCCAAAATAATGTTAAAATTGCTCAAATCCATATAACATGTCTCCGTATATATCTCGCTGATATCTTTATTTCAACGGCTAGGTTATTTTCCGGCATCCGGAAAATTGTCGACAGCCAATAAGCATTTAGCAACTATGACCATGGCCACACGACACTTGTGGCGAAATTCGCCATGAAGTTCACCTACTCTTTTTTTGGCAGAATCTGCAAAGTGTTTCTATTTGGTAGAGACAGAAGTGACCTCGCACCGCGTGTGACCTTTAATTCGAAAGTTACCTATGACCTCCTCGTGAAGTCACGTGATCGGCGTGACGTCATATGTGACTTCACAACGCTCTTCAATTTACCCCCTCAAATGCAAGGAGGTCGGTATTTTTGCTTCTACTTTTGCCTATTCCAAACTTGGGAAACGTGAAATTTCTCACGCTTGGTCAACGCATGCTATAGTCAAAATCTGTGTACACAGTTGCTTGAATATGTAGCAATCTAGCAATAGTTTTAGCAATATTAAACTCCAAACGTTAGGCTTGGTATAATTTATATATGTTTTCTGTTGAAAATTTGACCAATCAAATGTTTCAACAATCGTTGTACAAATACCATTTATGTAGTGACATATACGGCAGTGAGGTACTGACAGTGAGTGTTGTATTTTACTTTGTTCACTAAACCCTTACAACATAGCTATTCAGCTGATGCGACATTCTACCACCTGTAAAGAGATGTTTGGTCATATTACTTTGTTCACTAAACCCTTACAACATAGCTATTCTGCTGATGCGACATTTTACCACCTGTAGAGAGATGTTTGGTCATATGCTTTTTAACTGCACAAGATGAAATCAATTTTCGGTAAATTTCAATGGGATGTTACAAAGTGATGAATTTCATCTAGTATAACTGATTCGTATTTTCTCGTTTTCAGGAATTTAAAATCCACTTTGGTTCGATTCTCCGTTTTCTGGATGACTCTGTTCCCTGCCTTTTGCAGAGGATCCAAGATTTTACTGATTTCTCCTCCGTTGTATAGCCTCTGTGCGGAGGTCAGTGTCATTGGTCAAGAGCTGCTTGACCGGGGGCATCAAGTCTCCATCTTTCTTCCGGACTATTTCCAAGGGCATCATTGCTACAATAGAAGCATTAACAGCAAACATATACAATTAATTGAATACAAAACGAATGGCCAGGCAGAGAATCTGGCAAATGCGGTGAAATCCATATCAGTGTCTCTGGAAAAGACAAGCCAACCTACAGTGTTTGAATCCGTAAACGTGTTTACGACCGTGGCGCATTACTATTGCGAAGGCATTTTTGCAGATAAGAGAGCACTCGAAAGAATTCATGACGAAAAGTTTGCGTATGTTATATTTACCGGACAACCCGCTCACTACTGTTTCGTGGCCATACCATATAAGCTCGCAATACCATACTCTACAGTGGGGTCATATTATGAAGACATTATATGGGGCAAACCGTTTTTGCCAAGTATATCACCCGATGCCTTTACCGTGTATACCGGGGATATGAACTTTGCACAACGGGTCAGAAACACGGCCGTTCAACTTTATGCTCGACTGAGATATCGTTTGTCATTTCCTATCCATACTTTGTCTGATTTCGCCCCAGAACTATCTGTTGCAGACATAGAACATCTCGTATCACAATCTGACTTGTTTCTCCTGAATACGGACCCTGTTCTCGGATATTCCCTTCCGGTTATGCCAAACCACATTCTCGTGGGTGGCCTGACCACCAGACCCGTCGAACGAGACCTGCCAAATGAACTTCGAGAATTCTACGACCAAGCCGCTGATGGGGTTATCATTGTCTCATTTGGGTCCATCTTTTCTGGACTTCCAAACCGCATCGAAGAGGTTCTCATGGGAACTTTACAAAGACTAGGCACAAAGGTGCTGTGGAAATATCGCGAAAACAAGGTCATTGGCAATGTCAAGCAGGTCACGTGGTTCCCTCAAAATGATCTCCTGGGTAACTCCAAAACGAGGTTGATCGTAAGCCATTGTGGTAATAACGGTTTATTCGAGGCACTGTATCATGGTATCCCTGTTGTGTGCACCCCTTTGTTTATGGATCAGTTCTTCAACGCGGCTCGCGCCGAGAGTTGGGAGGTAGGAAAACAGATCAATTTGCGGGAAGCGTCTGGTGAAGAAATATTTAAAGTTATAACAGAGACTCTTAAGAACAGCACAATTAGGGCCAACATGGCACAGGCCTCTGAGATATATCGCAGCCAACCAATGAACGCGAGAGAAAAGGCGGCCTTCTGGGTGGAGCATGTTATTCGCTATGGTAGTAATCACCTGAAGTCTCGTGCCGCTAGTATGTCTGTGTTCTCCGTTCTAGGGTTCGATGTTCTCTGCCTTTTGATTGCCTCCACGATTGTTCTCGTTTTACTGTTATTTTGTTTACTGAGGATATGTTTCCGAAATATTGTCTCTGTGAAAAATGTAAAATTGAAGGATAATTAGTTGAATGTGTACAGAGGTGTTTTAAATTGTTCTAGATTAACATATTTCAGCAGATTTGACGCAGAATAATTTGTTATGTTGTCGATATTGGAGGAGCATGCGAATGAGTTTTGAGATAATAATACTGGCGGGATTAGAAGCTCAATCACTATTGACTATCACTATCATGACCACCACGGCAACATGTTGACATCTATAGAAAACAGGACGCACTCCTCTGAAGATATTGTAATGTCTTAAGGGCCCAGGAGTGTGTCCAGGTTTCCAATATTCGAAAGTGTTTTTTCCCCCCTCATATCGACATTCATACTCAACTATATACGTTGGTGTAAAAAAGGTACCAAAAATATTTCTTTATGCCTAAAATTAAGCTCTTAAATTGAGCTGTCCGACAAAATCTCTGAAAAATCCTACTGAGAATGGATTAGTCGACGAACAATGCAGGTGAACCACAAATGTTTATTTAATACTTGGTGATCAAATAATATTCTATTTGTTAGCAAAACTATATCAGATTTAAATGGAATTCTTTATCTTAGTTAAAAAAACCCTACCGATTAAAAATAAAGAAAATCGCCGATTTTTTCGTTCCTTTTTCTATCACGAAATTTCAGATTGGCCTTCTATATATTTTATTTCATACACATTTGAAAATGATGAAGCTAACTGTCCTACGAACAAGGTCGTTCCTTTATTGACAAAGAAATGCTTCTCTGAACGACGGATGAATACTGAATATCGGATTTGACGCCTACTATTCCAGTATAACTCATATGCTGTTTAGCGTAATATCACTAAACTTGAACACAAAGCTGTACATATGTAGAGTTGAGCAAGAGAGTATCAGTTTTCCTAAGTTTGCTTATATTTCAAAATTATCCACGCTGTTAGTTAAAGAGGGCGTGTTTTTCGAATTTTATAAACGTTGAACTGTAAAATATCATTTCCAAGAAGAAATGAATAATAACGACTCACTAGTATTTTCTTTGAAAAATATTTGATATGAATCTAATTTCACAGATATTTTTTTTTATAAAAAGATATTAGCAACAATCTTTGAAGGATAATTATTCACAGATTGCTCCATTTATGAGAAAGTAGTTCAGTTGTAGTAAACAGAAGAACAAAATTGGCACCAGTTTCTGAATGGGTAGCCTTCGTTCAGTTGAGTTAATTTATTGCAATTTTAATTTTGCAAAATCTAATAGATGGCCAACCAAGGACATTAAACGCGCTCAAAAAGGTCTGATGGCATTTTTCGTTAGAAATGGGTACTCATGCTAAATTAATTCTCTGTGTAAGAGGGATGAAAATAAGAGGGTGTACCACCCTGATGTTGGAAAGTTAACGTCATTTTGGGGATACTTTTGGGGTCAAATAATGTCAAAATTACCTGCTTATGCCCACATCTGTACTTCCCATGTGCAATACAATCATTACACAGAAAAGGCGTATTCTCAAATTCGAAGCTCAGCTGGTGTTCATGAATGAGCATTGAGGGCGTCGGATGAAGTGAACGCTTAAAACGGGATAAACATGGATTAAATCCACCCGCAGAATTCCACCATAATAAATTGGGGAGATATGCAAGAGGCGGGCGCCTGGCGACAACCAAAAAACAATCATATGGCTCGATAAGAATACCAAGCTCGGCCCCTCACATTCAGAGTAGAATACGCACACTGGAGATTCAATCATTGGAACTCTAAGGTTTTCGCCGAAATAATTTGAATTTTCCGGTTTGTGTTGCTAGTCATGTGGTAGAGATGGCGGATTCGGAGCGATACATGCTGCCCAGAGTTGAAACTTGGCCAGAGTTGGAAGAGCAACCAATGCAAGTTTAGCTAAGAATCGTTGAGTGTAACATAACCGATGCCTTAGCGTCTGTGATTTATTGTTGATGGACGTCTGTCTTACTCTGTTTTACCCAACATTTTAGGTTATAGGGTTCTGGACGCATGGAGACGCATTAAGGCCAATTTTCGAGGAATAAACTAGCAAATAAGCACCCAGTTATCGCTGACATTTTTTGTTGGGTTTTTTTGTTGTTTTTTTGTTGTTGTTGTTTTTTCGTTTTTGTTGACTTAGTGCGACATTCCTTCTCCAAGTTATATGCCTTGGATTGGACTGCAAAATCTGGCATTATCTTTTGCAAATTTGGTTGGGAAAATTCAGTTCTCTACATCATCCGCTTTATATTTTAATTTCCTTAGATTGCGAATGTGACATTTCTCTCTTGGAATTCGTTGGAAGCATAACTCACTTGTTCAATTCGTTCTGGTAATATGAATCACGGTGCAAGTTAATCGAGAACTGACAGTAATGCTTCAGATTGATGTTAGCCAATTTAGGACCGATCCTGAATTAAATCGCATTGACATATCATCTGAACTCAAAAATACACCTAATTCGCCTGGTTGTCTGTCAGAGGTATCCATCAAGTTTGGTACACACTTGAGACAAACGCACACCATTTTGTCTTCGCATGAACCGCGATCTTAATCATGAGCATCTAGGGCGTCCCATGGAGTAAACACTTCAACATTGTGTGAACATGGTAACGACAAGAATATCCAGAAAAAAACCTAACATGTAATGCCCGACGCCTTGCGGTAAGTTTCCCACCAAGACAAAAAACTCTACATGTACAGAGAGCGGGTTGCTGGATTAACAGTAGCCTAACAGGCCATATACAAATTGACGTCAGGCGACTAAAAAGCAACAAAATGGCTCCAAATTAAAACTTTTCTCGGTAGCTAACATTCATACTAGATTACGGAACATTCTAATTACAACACAAATAAGGGATGTGGGAAGAGGTGCCGACATACTGGCAGAGCCACATGAGAGCACATACGAAGAATCTAACGATTCGTGATATGTGTTGTATCTCAAATACGCTTTTTTTTGTACCTGTCCATGTGGCAACTTGGATGATATGACCACACGGCCCCTAGCACCGGCATAAGCGGTATTGGATACAAATCTAGAGAGTTATGATGGAAATGCTCTGACAACTCGTATATTGGTAATTGTGAGCTGTTTCGCTGTAACAACTCGTACGCTGGGATTGGTGAGTTGTATCGTCGTCAGATGAAATGACGGCATTTAACACAAAAGACTAGCCATATACAGGTAAAAATTACAACACATAATAATAATTGTGAAGTGGGAAGTGGTGCCGACAACTGTCAGAGCCACATGACTTCACAGTATAGTCTTCCGGTTAAATTATACTCTAAAGCACACACCAAGAATCTAACGATTCCTGATATGTGTTGTATCTCAGGTACGCTTTTGTTGTACCTGTTCATCTGGCAACTTGGATGATATGACCACACGGCCCTAGCACTGGCATAAGCGGTATTAGATACAAACCTAGAGAGCTATGGTGGAAATGCTCTGACAACTCGTATATTGGTAATTGGTGAGCTGTTTCGTTGTGACGTAGCTGAGATAAAATACACACAGAGCTCACTTTTGGTTCTTTTGGTATTTTTTGCCTGTGAGGTCCTATGACAAAGTCCGTACGTCGGCATCATTTTCCACCACCGGCTTTTTAATGCTGCGTTTAATTGTAATGTTGCCCATATATATGTCCCCTCTGTACTTATTATTGTGATTGTAGTTCTGTGAATTGTAAATAGGGAGAATGAAGCGCCCTGTCGGCGTCGAGCCTCGTGTGTATTTGTTCGGAGTAAGAAATGCACTCTATTAATACACCCTGGTTTGAAAAGGGTCGTTTTTTCTATCTGGCGTTCACATTGTTTATAATTTTCCATCAAATGACTTGATAGGGCTGTTACACCATCACTCTAAATATTTGTATCTAGTACCGCCCAAGCCGTTCATGCAATTCAAGAAGTCCACATGAGCAACTACAATAAAAGCGTAGCTGAGATGCAAATCATCACAGAGATCACCTTTGGATCCGGCGATGTTTTTAGAATATGCAGCCAGTGTATTTGCATGTAGTGATATGTAACTTCTTGCCAGTACGCCGGCATCGTTTTCCACCAATCTTTTAATGTTGCGTTTATTTTAGTGATATCGCGGCGGATCACCGACCAAGCGATTCATTCCCCGCCAATTTACCAGTCACAAAACAAAAACCAAGAGGATTTCTGCAGGGGGGCAAGCATCGGGGACGAAACGTAAATCAACAGAATCTCACCATATAGAGGCTACAGACGCTACATGACAAGGGTGATGGAAAAAGAGATCGGCGTACTGACAACAAGTCATATGATCCCGCAGACAAATATACTGACTGCAGATTTCTGAAAGCATCACGCCTTTACTGTAGGTGTTCATGTGGACATCTTGAATGGCAAGACCACACGGGCCATAGCAGCGCCTGGAGTGGTATTAGATACAACTATTTAGAGGGCTGATGCAATAGTCCTATGAAGTCATCTGATGGAAATAATGACGGTTAAATAGAAGAAACGTCCAAAGCGTGGTTGTAATCGAAACATACCTGTGAGGACCGACGCTGATCAAGCGCTTCATTGTCCACCACGTTTACCTGTCACACACATATAATCGGAATGAATTGTACAGAGGACTGGGGAATGAAACGTTCGCCAGTGGAATCTCACCATATACACACAACAATTAATCGCAACATACCGAGGGTGGCGGTAAAATATGCCGACGTACTGACAAGTCCTGAGACCCACACAAGCAAATGTATTGACCGCATATATCTAAAAATATCAGAAGAACCAAAGCTGATTCCTGTGATGAATTCTACTCCAGTCACCATTTCTGCGCCCCATCCACATGTCATACCAACATCCTTGACATAGAATTGAGAGATTTAATGTCGATATATACAATTATCATGTAATATAGAAAGCTAGTCTGTCCAACTGAATCAAGTTGATGTAAAAAGAAAAAAAAGAAGAAAAAACTGTTGATCGAATTACTATACCAGTTAGCCTTAAAAGCATACAAATGAATACAACGTGCACAGGGCTGGTGATGGGGTCAATGGCGTTCTGTGTCTATAATGAAGAGGCCTTATTCACACGACGATCTCAGGGCTAGAAACCACAGAATAATCGCCTTAATATGTAACAAATTGGCTGAGCTCATCTTGAGAAAACTAAATTTCCTATTATTCGCCGCCACAAATGACCTACCACACCAGGTAGCCTGGTGATTATTGACCACAATTTGATTGAAGATAAATATTATTCATGTGCGGAGTGACTATATGGCAGAGGATTGTGAGATACAACATTAAGATAGTAGCGAGGGACGACTTAAGCCTACGTATACGTATATATAAGTCTGTCTTAATGCGTAAGACGCAAGATATATTCACGGAAACCTCGCAATTCATCTCTCACTAATGCATTTAAATAAAAAAAAAATCAGTGATTTCCTGATTTTTGGTCCAATTTTACCTTGAACTTGGTCCTCAATATTGCTTTGCTACACGTCGTCTTTCCCTCCTGTGTCCACTCAAAAACATTGCGATTTTCATAGGTTTTCTCCTGTGTCCACTCAAAAACATTGCGATTTTCATAGGTTTTCTATATCTTAGGTCACAGTGACTTGTTATCCGACACATCTCCCTGATCTAGCGTCTTATATGTACAAAATTTTCATCGATTCCCAATTTTTGGTCCACAGTGACGCGGATATTCTCTAATTACAAGCGTCTAGTCCGTCATTCATAATCCAGCCGTCGTCCATTAGAGAATATCCGCGTCCATAATTCAAAGACCTATTCCATTTTCCATATAACAGTATTAGCACCAAATTCAAAAAGACAATCATAGTATACATAAACATAGGCTTGTTTCCTGCAAGAGAGAAGCGGTCAACAGTTTTCAATGATGCCGGCAAGACATCATGATGTTCCAAAATATCAAATCCGTATCGCTGATCAGTATTCTTAATCCATAATATTCGTTATAGAGTCGTCATCTAAAAAATGATGTATCTCAGTCACGCTTTGATTGTGACTGTTCATATGAGTACCATGAGGATCTTGAAGTACATGGGTTCATACGGCCCCTAGCCCCGGGTTAAGCGGAATTAGACACAAGTTACGAAACGTAGCGCCATAGATCTTGCACGCTACGTTCGTATTTTGCTATCAGCATGCGATATGTATCGCCAAATTTGAGAAACTTTGAGTGTAGGCGCTTGGTGGAATAGCCCTGTTTTTAAGTTTCTGCACCAATGTGTGGTGACGTTGATTAAAATCGTCACATTTAACACAGGATCTAGCAAATGCTACCAAGCGAGATATGTATACGCCATATGCAGGTCCCACTGGAATATTACTGTCCAGAAAGGGATAGTTTACGATGTCGAAATTGTAATCATCTCTTTTTGTCATAAAGTCGACGAGAGAGAATGCCCGCTTCATTTTTATAGAGATATAGATCTAAATATGATGTGCCTGTAGGGCTATCTGTAGTTTCCTTCAAATCCAGTGAAGGTGGATATATATCCTTCACTGCGTCATTTATATGGCGATTATCCACAGCGAGAAGATCGTCTATATAGCGTTTGGTGAATGAGAAGGAACGGGCTTTGAATGGATCGGTTTTTGAAAGCGCCTGCATATAGTCATATTCATAAGAGAACAGATACAGGTCAGCCAACAGGGGTGCACAATTAGTACCCATTGGAATACCTATATGCTGCTGATATATTGTGTTGCCAAATTTCACATAGATATTTTTAATGAGAAATTCAAACAACTCTATAAACAAGGAAGCATCCCATGAATGATATCTCTTGTATGTAGTAGAGCTAAAGAATGCTTTATGGCTTCCGACATTAAAGGAATAGACAACATTTGGCAAACGTAAACTGCGACTGAAAGAACAATCCAAACTGTGCCCAAAAATATTTTTTTCCTATTTTTGAGATTCTTTCTAACCAAGAAAAATACTCCCAAACATTGGGAAAATAACCAGATGTGTTGAATGAAGGGAGCCGCCATCTTTATGGTTTAACCAATGAGCGGCCGAGTGATGTTCACGTGACAACTAGCTCATGACGTCATTGGGCCAGAGAGCAAACATGGCAGCAAGTGATTTTCAACTTTTTCCAAGTGTCCGACGCCTTGCATTTCCTGGAGTTTTAACCTGACTGATGACAATGGCTGGCTGGGCGAAACCATGCTTTCATCTACGCTGCTTGGGGGCAGTGTCAAGGGATACAAGAAGTGTCAGGCGTGTTCGAGCCCATTGAAGACGATCTACCGTAGAAATCGGTCGAGGATGTATGTACCGTAGAAGCCGGCCGGGTCGCGGATTTCGTTTAGTCGGCTCTGTTGTGAGATGTCCTGTTAGGAAACGATCAGACGAGCACATGTGCAAGTGCTGACATTAGCTGACAAGGATTTATTCCATAAACTTTCTCAGGTAAATTTTCTCGCACGCTAGATATTTGGGTGGGTGTTTAACGGTCGTGTCATGCTGAACAGTTTCTTTCGGTAACAGTTCAACGGTGAGAAAAATCTCCGGACAATCTTTTCCCGGAGAAATGACCCTCCAGCTAAGGCAGATTTAGTTTCGTTTTCTGGCTGAGTGCCGGTCTTTGTTGAGGCTCGATTCTTTGAATTGGTACTACAGAAATCAGAATTATTCCCAATTTCGGTTACATTAAACAATCTCAGTGAGTTACTGCCGAATTATGTTGACGCATTCATCAGCTGAAAAGTATTGGCCTATAACGAAAGCATATTTTATCAGACAACTCGATGCTGTGTTTTTTTGACACTTAGACAGTCTAGACGACAGATCAACCCCGATTTCTCAACAAGGATAAGATCATTGTTATTGTACAAACATTAGCCGGTATTTACAGGGTACAGAATACAAGAAAGTATAGCCACACCTGCTGGCCTATCGGACTGCGATTATTCCAGCGCATGATTAAACTGTGCGTGTCCTCCCACTTCACTGCAGTGTTCTGTGGCCCAGTGACGTCACTAAACTTGCCGTAATGGCGGCGCCCTTACAAGCCACAGAATTTATCATTGACGGCTTCTTATTCGGTTGAAAAAAATTGCAAAATTAAAATAAAAATCGTTTTGGACACTCCTGGAATTGTTCTTTCATTTGCAATATACGCTTATCAAAGGTTGTCTATTCCTTTAATATATCTACGATCAGTTTTCTTGAACACAGATACTACGACGGCTGGATTATGAATGACGGACTAGACGCTTGTAATTTCGACTTCAATAGGTTTCTTGTTCTCATAAGCTTAGATAGTTTTTCAATAATATCCTGATATTAGGATCAATCTGATGCTGACCTTTGACCTGCTCACCTCAATTTGACCTGTTGACCAAAATTTGATACCTAACATAAATCGTCTCATACTAATGTATTATCTCCTCCGAAATTGATTTTCTTATGATTTCCTGATTTTTGGATCACAGTGACTTCGACCGTTGACCCTTTGGCATTCGTTTTGATAAATGACCTACATTCATTCCAAAAATATATTTGTTTAATTCCTGTTTCTGTTTTGGGGGGTCACCATGAGCTTTAGCCTATTTATCACAATTTTGGTGCGCGAAATTTACTAGGCTCCACAGCGAACCTGGATAAATTCGAGAGGAATCCACCAAGTTTAATAAAAAAATCAAGGAACAAAAGAACCAAAGTCGGAAGGAGAAAGACGAAAAGCAGAATGTACATTCTATAGGGCTTTGCCTGTCGAAAATCACCCGTGTCAGTGCTATCATGCGGATAGCATGAACAACATGTTGTCTTCACAGTTCTTAGGTTACATTTCATGGTCTACATGTACGATATCCAAAACAGACTGTTTTTTATATATATTATGACATCACGGGTACCACAAGTTATTAGTGCTGTTGCAGAATTTGTTCATTGAGGGTCCCGGAGATTATCTGCTCTAGGTCAGTAAATCACCACGTCTCATGCGTGTTGCATGATATATAAACTATATTGTGTTATGCACTCAGTTCAATGCTGTCTTGCTACGTTTGTGTTAGTGCAGTTCCGTTTTTTTTTTTTTTCTTGCCATTAGCCCTTGCGGCATAATAGTGCAATAAAGATTGATTGATTGATTGATTGCATCGAGTGTTAAGATAATCACCTAGGTATTGATTATTTACTGCACACAGGGACACGATATAACTAACATTGTATAACTAACCTCATTTCCTACTGTGTGGAGCTGTTAGCTGAAAAGAGCTATTCAGGTCAATGTATATATTACAGTGGGTATGAATTTATGAAGCAGAAAGATTACTTCAAATGGAAGGCCCTATATGGACCTGGTGTAACCTACATATGCCTCAATAAGGCGAGTATCTCCAGCTACCAACATACGAAGCATTTAGTATAAGAAGGTCCGTGTAATAGACAGCTTTTTCAAGCCGTATTCAAGTCGTACAGGGCATTTAGTATGTAAGTATTTTATATTAGCCTTCGCATATTCCAGTGTGATTTGGAGAGATTGTATGCATCAGTGTCTGAACAGGGGTGCACGTGTATGCGTTTTGACTTGGGTACGAAAGAGGGCATATCGATTGAGGTACCGGTAAGGTTATGCATTGTTCGGGTATACAACATGTGCATGCTTTTCCCACCCTCTTGGGATGAAGTCCTGAGCTTGATAAATCTGCAAACATGTTGTGGATATGAACAGCAAAAAGGACATTCAAAGCCAATGGAGGGGTGGTTTGAAGGTGAAGTGTCGAAATATGGGGACTCTATACTTAAGCATATGAATCATATATATACAAAACAAGATATAAAACGTACTTTGAGTGAAACGAGAAATAACGGTTTACTTTCAAAAAAACAACAAAAAAACACCAGCATATTCTAGAAATGTCGCTCTATACATTCGCGACGCAATTTATTAAATTTGTATATTTTTAAACGTTTGTCGGGCGATTGAAAATCCACCCCACTGTCCGTTCTATCCCTCTTAGATGTTCGTTCCCCTCTAAGATGTTTCGTGCAAATTATAAAATCATGAATACTCACACTCACAATCGTGACTCACACGTGATATTGCATGCACCTCATGCCAGTCGTACAAGTATTGGCTGAGCTAACGGCCTCAATTGCCTGTGAGCTCAGGGGCTAGCTCTCGCGTGCGGGCAGTTTTTGGTGAATTTTTGACCTCGCGAGACCGGGAGAAAAATAGTAAACTTGTTTGATAATTTCGTCTCACGAGGCCAAATCCTCAGCGTGTGCGGCGAACGTAAGCTAACAGCTCAGCCGTTTTATTCGACAGGCCAAGTCACATGAAAGATCACATGATCTTGAAGAAGGTGTTTCGCGGGAACTGAAATCAATTCAGTGAACCTTTTGCTCACCGTGTGCGCTGAAACCACACGAGAGCTGGCCCCTGAGCTGACAGGCAATTGAGGCCGTTACCTCAGCTGGTAGCTCTCGTGTGCGCCGGGCTTTATTCACCTTCTGCACGGTGCACGTTTTACCGATTCCCATTAAGAATATATTGTAGCCAGCACTTGTAAGCTGCGATGCTTCAGCTTGTAAAACATTCATAATTTGTTCAACAACGGGGTAAATTCGGCAGAAAATGTCGTGAGCTCTCTGAGACGAGTAAAACGGACAGTGTTGGTAGATTTTGAATCGCCCGGCAGAAAGAAAGTTGTAATCTGACGTCCGGAACATACAGAGAGATGATTTCTTCGTTTGGAGGTAAACACTTTTTTTCTCGTTTCCCCCAAAGAACGTTTCATACCAAGGTGTATGTATATATAAAGCATGGGATTATGTATATAGATCCCATTTTTCGACACTTCACCCCAAGTCTCTTGCTTTGAGGGCTTGTGGTGCAATGATCATTAAAGGGAATTTAATTCTTGGTAAGGTCAACTTTATCAGTTTAGTTTTCAGTTACGCTCTGTTCTGAGCGATTACTGAAATCGGGCGGAGAGAAAATTTGAGTGGAATAATGTGAGAGTCTCAGTGGTGATGTCTTGAATGTTGAGTGCAAGAGGAGGCGATTGGCTATCGGGAGCTTAAATTAGTGTATGGCCGTGGTGACAGAGAGAATGAGAGAAAGACATGTTAGGTGATATTTCTGCAGTTATAGGAACAGAAGGGTATAGAGTTGTGTTGATGTCTGCGAAGAAGGTATATTGTTCAATAAGAATGTGGAAGTAACTGTAAGGAATCCTTCTTTTCAGTAACTGCCCAACTCAGTTGTGTTACTGTTCTGTTAATGAAGTGCTACAATCAGTTACGGTTTGACTGTGTAAACGTAGAACACAAATACTAGAGTAATTCCCCAAGATATTAATTAAACGCAACATAACAAGGGTGGTGAAGAACGATACCGGTGTACTGACAATAGGTCATGACCCCACAGAAAAATATACTGACTGCATATTTCTGAAAACATCGCAAGAACCATAAGTGATCCCTGTGATGATTTGTATCCCAGCCACACTTTTGTTGTAGATGTTCATGTAGAGGTGTTGAATATTGGCACACGGCATAATTACATAATGCCACTCCGACGACAAAGGAATGTTCGGTGATATACCTGCTAACGTCGAAATAAACCCGTTCAAGCTTGGATTTGATGTAATGATGAATAGACGTTGATACATGTATATATTAAATATAATGCATTATTATTTTCTCGTTTCCAGGAGTGTGAAGCCCACTCATAGTTCCTCAGTTTTCTGGATGATGTTTTTTCCTGCGTTTTGCAGCGGGTCCAACATTTTACTGATTCCTTCTCCGTTGTATAGCCTCTGCACAGAGATAAGTACTATTGGCCTGGAACTGCTGGCAAGGGGTCACCAAGTCTCCATCTTTCTTCCGGACTTTTTTCAGGAGCATCATTGCTACAATAGAAGCGTGAACAATAAACAGATACAACTGATTAGATACATGAGCAATAGTAAATCAGATGATCTGGCAAATGCTGTGAAATTAATGTCAATGTCGCTGGAAGAGAAGACACCACCCACAGCGTTAGACTCCATAAATATGTTTAAAAACGGGGCTGATTTCGATTGCGGAGGTATTTTTGCAGATAAGGCAGCACTCGAACGACTTTATGATGAGAAATTTGCTTTTACAATTTTCTCGGGATATGTCCCGGATTACTGTTTCGTGGCCATACCATATAAGCTCGGAATACCATACGCTCCACTGGGGTCATTTTATGAAGACATTATATGGGGCAAGCCATTCTTGCCAAGTATATCACCTGATGCCTTTACCGTGTATACGGGGGATATGAACTTTGCACAACGGTCCAGAAATATTGCCATCCAACTTTATGCTCGGCTGACTTATCGTTTGTCATTTCCCATCCATACTTTGTCTGATTTCGCTCCAGAACTATCTGTTGAAGACATAGAACATCTCGTATCTCAATCTGACTTATTCCTACAAAACTCGGACCCTGTTCTCGGATATCCCCTCCCAAAGATGCCAAACCACATCCTTGTTGGTGGGCTCACCACCAGACCCGTTGAGAGAGAACTGCCTAAGAAACTCCGACAATTCTACGACTCTGCAGTTGATGGTGTTGTCATTGTCTCACTAGGTTCCATTTTTACTCAACTGCCAAACCGCATCGAGCAGGTTCTAATGGAAGCCCTACAAAGACTAGGAACAAAAGTGCTGTGGAAATATCTCGACGACAAAGTCATTGGTAATGTCAAGCAGATCACGTGGTTCCCGCAAAATGATCTCCTGGGTAACCCCAAAACGAGGTTGTTCGTAAGTCATTGTGGAAATAACGGTCTATTCGAAGCACTGTATCATGGTGTCCCTGTTGTGTGCACCCCTTTGTTCTGGGATCAGTTCTCCAACGCGGCTCGTGTCGAGAGTTGGGAGGTAGGAACACAGATTAATTTACGGGGAGCGTCTGGTGAAGAAATATTTCAAGTTATAACAGAGACTCTCCATAACAGCACAATTAGGGCCAACATGGCTCGAGCCTCCGAGATATATCGCAGTCAACCAATGAATCCGAGAGAAAGAGCTGCCTTCTGGATAGAACATGTCCTCCAATATGGTGGTAATCATCTGAGGTCACGTGCCTCTAATATGTCTGTGATCTCCGTTCTCGGATACGATATTTTTAGTTTTGTGATGGCTGTCATGATTGTTCTCTTGTTGCTGCTGTTTTGTTTGCTAAGGGTATGTTTCCAAAAGTTTTTCATTATGAAAAGTGTCAAAGTTAAGGAAAATTAGTTCAACTGATCTAAAACCGCTTTGTCTCTTCCAGATGAATACAGTAAAGCATATACCCAGTGCACAATCCGTTTTGTCATCGATTTGGGATAGCGATGAGATTCAGACCTCCAACAAACTGATGTGATTATCATCTAAAATGGCATTCACCTGGCTGTCACTGGCACGACGATGTGTCGACATAATTGGTGCATAATTTACATACGTGTAACCGGTTGAATACTATATTATTCTGCTGCACTGATATAAAGAAACTTGAATCTAATTGAAAAGTTTTAATGTTGTATACTGATCATTATTATTTGGGGCCTATCGATAGTTATCGTTGTTGTATCGACGTTTATTTTAGTTACTAAAATACCGCACCGCACCCCCACGGGCACCCATATACTGTCACTCCCTGAGTCACAAGGGATCATCAGTCACCCCAAACATTGTCATCTCTCGACAGTCCCACAGGTCACCATTTCTAAGATCACAGACGGAGGTACGCACACGCACTGGCAGTCTCGGGCGGCTCGTTTAATAATATACATGGCTGTAGAACATAATATATAAAGGGACCCACACACGGACAGACGGTTCGTTCGATACCTGCAGCGAATTGAGTCCGTCCGCAGTTCAGCTGAATTGCCTACAGATCGGCGAATTCATTGGATGGTCAAAATATGACCGACATCATCCTTGTGATAACATTCACAGCACATTGGTGCCAACCATGGATAAATACAGCTCTTCAGTATACCGACTGAGTTGACTCATTTTAGAGTGTGAAGGCCGTTGGCATTATTCGTCCTGCATTACGGTCTCTATCGAATCTGTGGTAGAACACGTGGAAATGTGTTTCACTCGGTTCTGGGGTAGCAATTGTCTGCTTTATTTTACATGAATTAGCTGCAGTGGCTATGTATTATGATGTCATTGCGAAACTCGTTGGCTGTCGTGTAGTGGCTACGTGAACAGAGCTCAGTCGTACATGTATGTATAGGATATCTCGGAGCCTGAAAGATTTGGTTCGTGCAACGCGTTGTTCTCACTGATAATTGTTGTAATTTAAGATAAAATTTCATATTTGTGTTTCTTTGTTGGTATAGTTTTCGCTTTATAACTGGCATTTTAGAGTGAATTTAGGACTATTCTCCACCTGGACATTTCCCCATTAGAAAATATCCCTCTGAATTTTCTCACCAACTGGATATTTCCCTACCTAGGATATTTTCCTTCCTGGACATTTCTCCACTCACGACATTTTCTCATCTTGAAATTTCTCCAGCCGTACACCATTACAATTAACAGTGTTCAATATCTGAATGGTGGATTGGTCAGTCTATGCCACATTCGATTCTCTACAATACAATCCCTCATCAGGACCTTATTGACCGCCTAAGTTCATTAATAGTGTCTGTGTTCAAGAAAACGGATCGCAGATATATTAATGTTAGAATCGATAAAGCATTCTTTATCTCTAAAAGAGATATCATTCGTGGGATGTTTCTTTGTTTATATAGTTGCTTTGAATTTCTCATTAAAAATATCTATGTGGAATTTGGCAGCACAACATATCAACAGCATATAGGTTTTCCAATGGGAACTAATTGTGCACCCCTGTTGGTTGATCTATATCTGTTCGCTTATGAATATGACTATATGCAGGCGCTTTTAAAAACCGATAAATTCAAAGCCCGTTCCTTCTCATTCACCAAACGTCATATAGATGATCTTCTCGCTGAGGAAAATCGCTAATTTAATGACACAGTGAAAGATATATATCCACCTTCTCTCGATTTGAAGGAAGCGACAGATAGCCCTATCGGCACATCATATTTAGACCTATACTTCTATGAAAATCAAACATCGACTTTTAACAAAAGAGATGATTAGAATATGACATCCTATACTATCCCGTTCTGGACAGTAATATTCCAGTGGGACCTGCATATGGCGTATACATATCTCGCCCAGTAGCATTTGCTAAAGCCTGTGTTAAATGTGACGATTTTAATCAACGTCACAAAACATTATTGAAGAAACTTATAAAACCGGGCCATACCTCCAAGACCCTCCACTCAAAGTTTCTCAAACTTGGCGATACATATCGCATGCTGATAGCAAAGTTCGAGCGAGATCTATAACGGTCAACAGTTTTCAGTGATGCTGGCAAGACATCATGATGTCCCAAATACATCAAATCCGTATCGCTGATAAGTATTCTTAATTCATAGGATATTCGTTGTAAACTCGTCATCTAGAGACTGATGTATCTCGGCCACGCTTTGATTGTGACTGTTGATAAGAGCATCGTGATGAACTTGAAGTACATGGGTACATACGGCCCCTAACCCCGGGTTAAGCAGAATTAGACACAAGTTACGAAATGTAACGTCATAGATCTTGCACGCTACGCTCGTAATTTGCTGTCTGCATGCGATATGCATCGCCAAATTTGAGAAACTTTAGGTGGAGGTGCTTGGTGGTATAGCCCTGTTTTATAAGTTTCTGCAATAATGTAGCGTGACGTTGATTAAAATCGTCATATTTAACACGGGACCTTGCAAATGCTACGTTTATGTATAAGCCATATACGCGTAGGTCCCACTGGAATATTACTGTCCAGAAAGGGATAGCCGATATCGAAATTGTAATCATCTCTTTTGAAATAAAGTCGACGACAGAGAAGGCCCGCTTCATTTTCATAGAGATATGGGTCTGAATATGACGTGCCGGTAGGGCTATCTGTGGTTTCCTTCAAGTCGAGTGAAGGTGGATATATATCCTTCACTGCGTCATTTATATAGAGATTATCCACAGCGAGAAGATCATCTACATAGCGTTTGGTGACTGAGAAGGAACGAGCTTTGAATTTATCGGTTTTTAAAAGCGCCTGCATATAGTCATGTTCATAACAGAACAGATGTAGGTCAGCCAACAGGTGTACAAAATCAGCACCCATTGGAATACCCACATGCTGTTGATATATCGTGTTGCCAAATTTTTCATAGATATTTTTAATGAGAAATTCAAGCAACTCTATCAACAAAGAAACATCCCATGAATGAGATATCTTGTATGTAGTAGAGTTAAAGAACGCTTTATGGCTTCGGACATTAATATATCTGCGATCACTTTTCTTGAAGACAGACACTATTAATGAACTTAGGCGGTCAATAAGGCCTGATGAGGGATTGTAGTATACCCGCTGTACGTTATGTGACATTTAGCATCAAATTGTACCGTAAGACATTTTGAGTTTTTCATTATCCACATACATTCAACGCCAGAGTTCTTTAGAAATAGTGGCACAATACCTTTTCCAAAATGCTTTTACTTCCAGAAGGGCCCTCGTCAACAGGGTTGAAAGAAGCTTGGTGATGCAGCTTCTAGAACCAGCTGTGATTCTAGATTTGTATGGTGATTTATACATTTTGAGAGTCAAGTATACTTTGGGTATGTCGTTATGAGTGGTTGGAAGACAGACACCTCTTTCCTTGAGAAACGTTTTGTGATTGTTAAATAAATGTTCCAGAGTAACTGCAGTTTGGGAGTAAGTAGACGTATCTGATGATATGTTTACACTCAATTCCTTAACCAGCACCTGGTAATAGTAATATATACATATAGATATTATACTATCTGGAGTTTTGTCTGTTGGGACAATGACGAATTTACTCTGGCGATCAGCTAGAACTTCTTGCGAATTGAACCAGATATATACAACGACTTGCATGGTTTGGAGTTATAATATCACCCACGTTCACTAAATTTTGTCAAGATATAGCGTACTTTGGTTGCATCATCCAACGAACATGATCGAAACCGCCCAAGACCGGCTTTTCTTGAAACTCATCGGTTTGGATAAAAGACTGGACATAATTAATTTAATTACCAAGTATATTGAATATTTGAAAATCGCAGAAATCTCTTGAATTTAATGTATACAAAATATATAGCCACCAAAATATTGAATTACCCTAGTGCTGTCATGGAGTTTGACTGGAACTTATACACCTCCGGAGGCTGCAGTTTGTGATTGTAAATCGTCGAAATTTATCTATATAGTATGCACAAATATTGTAACCTTGATATATATTGAGTAATGGCGACCTGAAACATGCATCTGAATATAGAGAGCCGAGAAGTTCAAGCCTGAAGACCGACCAGAAGATAGCCCTAAATGCAATGGAATAGTACGTTATTGAGTGGTCAAAGCGAGAAAAAGTTGAACTTCCAGTACTCCAGGTTGGACCTTGCCAAAAGCAATGTCGTTGAAATAATCCGACATATTGACAAAAGTGCCCTTCCCCTAGCAAAAACAAGTATTGTACAGAAACCTCAGTTAGTACGAAGCTCTAGCAAATCCCCTAAGTAAATTGCTCATAGTCCCAGCAGATAAAGCCTCAAATAATATCGTATTGATATGTAAATATTCATATTACCACATGCTCGTTAAGGAATTGGGCGCACCGTCATCAAATACATCTACGCACCCCAAACTGAATTTCTCTCCTGGAGGTACATTCAAGAACCAGAAAACGTTTCTCCAGGAAAGAAGCATTTCTCTTTCAATCGAAACGATATTCCAAAAGTATACCGCACTGCATAAAACATAATACAAAGCTAGATCCACAGCTGGTTCTAGAAGCTCCACCTCCAAACTTCTTTAACCCTGTTTGTTAAGAAGGCCCTTCGAGTATGAAGTTAAAAACTACAATAACGTTCCGTCGTATAGATATGAAAACCCGTGCCACATTTGGTCAAGGAATGTACATGCTGTCTTCAACAGGGTGTGTGAAGGTGAGATGTCACTGGCAACGATAAGATTATTCATATAACGGTGCCATTAAATTTACATCCGGTCACTGAAGCAATCGACTATCTCATCCTGTGATTGAATAACTTAAGTCCCTAATAATAAGGTCTTCAGCATAAACATTCTGTGGGATGTAGGACAGCCCTCCAACTTGTCTGTCCCATTTCTTTTATTAGTCGGTCGGAATGCCTTGGTAGTCTCAACATATACAGATCACAATAGCCCTTTCCAGAAAGTGTCTGATCTCCCCCTGAATAACTGCCGCTCTTTAAGGTTAGAGGTATGAAAAGCTGCTTCCGGGAAGTAATCGCCTCGATTTCACTTTTACCAAAGTCACCCGCAATTATTGTGAATAATATATTTGTAAAATATTTCAGAATATTTTTTTGAATTCTCTACATGAACCGATAAATCCTGTATACATAATAATGTTTTAGAAAAATATAATATTTAGTTTCTGGAGCTAATTGTGAGGGTACCGGAAGTTCGCTGTACCAATACGCCCCTAGGGAGACAACACCTTTTCCGAATTGGGCTATACACCAGGTGACATCACCTCAATTCCCATTCAACGACCGAATATACATGTTTATTGTGATGTTAGAGCGGCGTCCTCCCCTGGAGATATCATTAATTATGCAGTATGCAGTGCTCGTCCTGTAGTAGTGTTACAGCGGAGATCGAACCAGAACTGCTATGTGATCTGCACCTCTGAACCATATGTATTCCCCGCTGTAATTGTCACACAACTCATGGGTACAAGCTGAATATGAAGAAAGCATGTACATTCAGGGGACATAACCCACAATAATACTTTCCAGAAAAGTGATACCAAACAGTGGTCTCCCTTGAATTTAAACTGGTGGCCTGAACAGTCACATTATTCAAGGCATTTCGCAGAATTTGTGGTCCATGTATGTGATATTCGATCGACTTCTGCACTCTTTGCTGACATCTTCTGATGATTTGGTGAAGTGACCACGAGAAACTTATCGACTTGCAGGGGGTGGCACACAATTTGCGCTGAAATGCATTCCGTCCGATAGGTCGGCCTATTGAGAAGAAATGGGTGACATTTACCAACCTCCTCAGCGATTTAATGATACACGTCCACACTCAATATCAGATGAAATTAACCCACGTACTTTGTGAAAGGCAAAAGAAAAAAATCCCAAAATCTCTGCCAAAGATTAGAATGTTCTCGATATTTTTCCGTTTTCGTTGCAACGTTCAATTGAAAGCAGATGATAGGGAGGTAAGTAGGGTATTTATTCTATTGAACTGCTCATTTTATTTGAATTCACTGCTGGATAACATGCTCCGCCGGAGAAATTTTTGCGGAGTCTGCGCACTTGGTAGAGAAAAGGGCAAAATCAACACTTCGAAATTCCGATGGTCATCACCATAATTCTATAATTTAGCAGTGAATACCTGGACAATTTATGTGAGCAATAATGGAATAATTGTCTAGAAAAGATACGCTTGATCTCGGCTAACATCACATACCAAATACATTGTGCAGGCTACACACATAAATCACTCTGTGAAATACCACTAAATTTGACAGTTTTACGCTTCTGTGTTTTGAGAAAATATATTTGAAACACAAAATGAGTGTTTCTGAGAGCACCAAATTACAAAAAGGAAAACACTTCTTCGTCAAGACCACCAAGCTCGTCACAAATTTCAGAATAATCAATAAAATGTTAATCAGAGCTTCTGTCATGGTTATAAGTTTTATCAAAATTTCATAGAACGCGAACTATTCAGTAGAAATAGGTGAAATGTTTTAACCTTCTCAGCAATATACGCCCATACCTAATATAAGAGTGATCTGACAAAATCAACTCACCTACTAGGCTTCAGACTGCCTAACAGGAAAAATCCGGATTCGTTAACATATAAACGTAATCTTTGTCAAAGATAAAAAAGTTCTCGATTTTTTCGCCTTCATTTCAACGATGAATGGAAAGCCGGTGACACGGGCGGCAAGTATGGTAATTGTTCTATACAACTGCAAATATTATGTCAATTCACTGCGGGCAAACATGCTTCGGCGGGGGACTGTTGGTGGAGTCTGAGCACTGCTTTCAGTTAGCAACGATAAGGGCAAAATCATCAATTCCTATGCATAGCGTGAAATTTCAACGGTCAACATCTGCCACGAAGTTTATCAACTTTTTGTGCTTGAAATAAAGTACTTCCGTCCTAAAGATGAAAGTCCAAATTGAAGTAGAATATCAACCAGGTATAGTTTTGTTAACATTGCTGTAAAAATGCAATTGTTGATAGTTTGTTGCAAATCACTGATGAACGTTTCTCAGTTGTTTGATAAAGGTCACAGTGCGTTACAATATGGACCACTGATAAGTTCTACGCCGCTAAATTGGGTATTGGTAGTTAAATTATTCACAGTTTGGTTCTACTTTGGAACATTCCATTCAAATGAGAGGGGTTGAGATCTGGCGGGGTCGTTTCGTTAGGGGATGAGAATCTATTTCTTGGGACTATTGGCTGATTACCGTCGGCTGTTTGTACCATTTTACAGTTCTTTACCGTCTCTCATCTGCGTAAAAGACATATTATGATGTAATGTTGAAAGGATTGGATTATTCCAGAATTCAGTGAATTGACATACTGGACTGCTTCGTTGAAACGCTAAAATGATTATAAAAAAATGATGGTAGTAGACACTGATGTTGAGGTCCCTATCTAGCCCAAAATGAACTAGCTCATATCAGCACTGATTTATGTCTCATAACATTACAAAACAATCAGAAATCAGTCTGTCTGTGCTTTAGCCTCCAGATAAAGACATCCCTTCATTTTCCCGTGTTCCAACTGGATTAGTGGTTATTTATTCACATCTAGACAAACCTAAAAAAGACAATTCTCGAAATCGGCAATGAATACCTGGACAATGTTTGCGAGCGATAATAGAATACCTGTCTCCAAAAGATACGTGTGATCTCTTCTAACATCGGGTATAAATTACAAGGGACACCCTGAATTGATGCACGTGACATTGGGTGGGGGAGGGGAGAGATTTCGTGGTATACTAGGCATATCTTCCGTTCGATTTACAATTTTGGTCTCCCTTTAAGAGGAAATGTTCCCCTTTGTTCCCCTTTGGAATACCACTAAATTTAACAGTTTCACGATTGCAATAAGATTGAAAAACATTTCTCCCTGTGAAACTGACACTGGTAACCGTTTGGAATTAAGAAAATGTTTTTGACCACATCGTGGTCATTAAATGTTCCTTGGTATGCTGGCTTTCTGCCTTGGGCGTCACTTTTTGGCATAAAACGCCACGGTATGCTGTCGCAAGGAAAAGAGAAAATTGTCTTTAGGAGAATAGCATGAGCACCCCTTGAAATGAATTTACAGTCATGCTGTACTTATATGTTTTCTCTGTACTGGTGTTTAAATCGCGGATCTTAGGACGCTGAGATCAGACCTTAAAAATGTTCTTTTACCAAAATGTTTCCAGGGCAGATTAACAATGCCACAGATCCTGATGAAAAGAGGAAGCGAGCACAATCGACTTGTGACCGAGTTCATCTAAAACCCTACATCATCGCCGTCCACGTCTCGTGTCGGCTCCGTATTGACATTTTCTGGCAGCTGGTCGGTGGTGTCAGCATGTTTTTACTTGCAATACAGTTATTCTGATAATCTACTGTTACCTCTCAGCAAAATGCCACCAGGCCGCGTTTCAGGAATGCATACGGGAGTAGTATACAATGTGTGAAACGGAATGGTAGCGCCTCACTGCGCATGCGCGGAGTTAATTTTTGGGTTGCCATAGGGGGGGGTTCGCATACGTGAGTTGAGATGTGAGTGGGTGGGTTCAAAATGGCGGCCGGTTATTTTCTCTGGGACGTTGAAAGTCCGCCATTTTGAACCCACCCACTCACTCGGTTGCACTGATTGACCTGGGATGTGAGTGGGTGGGTTTAAAATGGCGGCTTAGGGTGTTGTGTGTGTAAAATAAGGGTCCGCCATTTTGAACCCACCCACTCACCGGGGTGATTGAGTGGGTGGGTTCAAAATGGTGGCCGGTTATTTTCTCTGCGACGTTGAAAGTCCGCCATTTTGAACCCACCCACTCACTCGGGTGCACTGATTTGACCTGGGATGTGAGTGGGTGGGTTTAAAATGGTGGCTGAGGGTGTTGTGTGTGTAAAATAAGGGTCCGCCATTTTGAACCCACCCACTCACCGGGAAAACGTATAAAAGCAGTCGATTTTTAGGAGTGGATAGAAAAACGTATAAAAGGAGTCCATTTTTAGGGAAAGGGGTGTATTCAATCTGACTTACCTGACCTGACCTGTCTCCCTGCCTGCCTGCCTGCCTGCATCCCTGCCTTGCTTGCCTGCCTGCATTCTGCCTGTATGGAATGCATGTACTGACTTGGTTCTGGTTTTTTCCATCACGGTTGTGCGCAGGTGTATGACGTCACTTCCGGTCTGCGTGAATCGGGTGTGACCTGGGACTATGGGATGCATGTACTGACTTGGTTCTGGGTATTTGTCATCACGGGGAGGTCACGTGATCAGTTCAAGGTCATATCCATTTTTTATCGATATGCCAACCCCACACCCAGTCCATTAGATGCTCCTTCACCTAAGCTTCACTTTGATACCTCACTCGACCTGTGGTGTGAGTGAGTGCAAGAATGTATCCATCCGCGGTGATGCAGTCATGTCTGGCGGTGATTCGGTCTCGGGAAAAAGCTTCCTTGCCCAATGCCTACGGACTTTACCGAAGATACACGGACTTTAACGAAAAGACACGGACGTACACGAAAAGACGCGAAGGTGAACGCCATTGTGGGGAAACCTCCCACAGACAGGTCAGTACATGCATTTCTATGTTGTTCACGCATAATAAAAGGATTGATCTGTAATCTGTGTTGTTGTTGTTGCTCCCTTTTTTGGACTAACCCATCAGAATAGTACGTATAACGGACTATACCCGTAGAGCTACATCTGGTCTATAAAACATGTCCCTCTGGATCCCACACCTACATTTCTACAGAGCCATGGCGGAGATCAAGCCCCATGCGACTCGCATTTTACAGTATGCCACCGTGGTGAATTCATGCACGGGTTACCGAGCAGTGGTCCGGTCCATGTTTGCAGATGGCGACGACAACGAGGGACGACGCCAGATCCTGAACGAGTTCACGGAAGCGGTCCTCCACAGAGTGCACTCGATGGACAGGCGTGCCATCACTCACCACTACTGGACTATTACAGCCATCCTTGATGCTCGCGCTATGGACCAGGAGCGCTCACGCCGGAACCAGCGCCGGCTGGTT
Organism: Hanleya hanleyi; assembly: GCA_036873755.1. Lineage (NCBI taxonomy): Eukaryota > Metazoa > Mollusca > Polyplacophora > Lepidopleurida > Hanleyidae > Hanleya > Hanleya hanleyi. Next base: position 37,110 of record JAVTVY010005893.1, read on the forward strand.
GGCCTCATACTAGTCTGTGCTCTATTCACCCTGGCGCTGTGGTATTGACACTATAAATACGAGGGATGAGACAGAGTGTGTGTCATTCTCCCTTCGACATTTAGAGGAAGCATGTCATCACTCCAAGCCATCCTGACGCTTACACCCAATGTGAAGTTATACGTGTATGATGCTAAAGTGACCCTGGTCGAAGATTGTGGAAATATTTGCTTTGAGCACGCTGAGACTCTATCGGATAGGGTGACACTAGAGCGTGATGGCTGGACTAAGTTTCAACGGGTGTTGAGCGGGGAGTTAGACGGACACCTGATCCACCTGGACAAGGCCAACTACGTATACCATACTGCGCTCTACCCACGGGTGGG